>CM076571.1:750509632-750574632 GCA_034641835.2 Pinus albicaulis | reverse complement strand
TTCGTAAAAATAAACGGATATTGTAGCAAATGTTTTTTTTGACAATTTTGGCCAATTTTGTAACACTAAAAACCTCCTTTATAACCTCTGTTAGAGGGAATTTTCCTTGTAGTGCCTCTATCCATTTAGTAAAGTAAAATATGGCTGTGAGAATCCACTTATGTTGGCCAGAGGAAGGAGGATGGATTTCACCAATGAAATCCAGTCCCCACTGCTGAAAAGGGCTCTCAACTGAAATAGGTTTTAATGGTAGGGGTAAAAGCTTTCTTTTTCCTTCAAAGATCTAGCATTTATGGTATGAAGTTACTTTCTTATGAATGTCAGGGAAAAGGGTAGGCTAGTAAAAACCAGCCCTAGGAATTTTATTGGCAGTGGTTTTCTAATAGAGATGACCACCATAGTCACCTTCATGGAACTCTTGCATGATTTTCTCTGCATCATCCTTCAACAAGCAGTTAAGTAAAACACCACCAGCATCCTTCCAATATAAAACATTTTCTATGATGCAAAACTTAACTGCTTTTAATTTTAGAAACCTTGCCTTTGTTTTTGTTAGACCAGGAGGAGAATTTAAATTGAATAAAACATACAACAAGTATGCATACCAAGGTGAGTTCAAAAATGATTCATCGATTTGTGGAGTCACCTATTCCTCTTGATCATCCAATGCTGTAATAAAGTTGATGTCTAATGCATGGAAATTTGACTCTGCCATTAATTTGGCTAGTCCTTGTCCTTTAATCAACTTGGTTGGTTTGATTTCTAAGTCATACTCAAGGATGAAAACAATCCATTTTCCTCGTTTGCCATCTAGCCCATTCTGTGTCAAAATATCCTTTACAACCGAATTAGGTACATATGCAATAATAAGTGAATGCAAAATATATACTCTAAAATCTTTTATTTCTTTAACCAATGTAAAGGCCTGTTTTTCCATGATATTATATTTCAAAGATGCATCTCTTAAATCCTTACTGAAAAATGAAATAGGCTGTTCAAATCCTTCTTCATTTTTCTGCAACAAAACAACTACAACAGTGTGTTTAGAAGTAAAAGAAAAGATAATAAAATATTTGGTAAAATCTGGACTAATCAACATTGGTGCTTTTGTTAGTGTCTGTTTAACTAAATCAAAATGCTGTCTAGCCTCAATACTCCATCTAATTTCTGAATCCTTTTTAAGAATATTTTTTATATTTATAAGAAGCTCTGCAAGGTTAGGTATGAATCTCCTTAGGAAATTAATTTTACCAATAAAAGAATAAAGCTTTTTGATGTTTCTAGGGTGACTGATTTTTAATATTACCTCAATCCTACTGGGATCAATCCTAATTCCATCCTTTGAAATAAGATGACCAAGAAGCTTACCTTCCTCAAGGCCAAACAATGTTTTCTTAGGATTTAATGAGATACCAAACCTTCTACACTTTTGAAACACTCTTCTTATATGTCACAAATGTTCCTCATCAGTCTTTGAATATACAGTAATGCCATCAAGATAAATCACAATAAAATGGCCAATCTCATCAGCAAAGGCAATATCCATTGCTCTTTGAAATGTGGCCCCAACATTCATTAACCCAAAGGGAATCTTCACATACATGAAGGTTCCCCATGGAGTAGAGAAAGTTGTTTTATCCTGATCATCAGGATGTACTAGGACCTGGTTATAACCTGAGAAACCATCTAACAAGGATACTAGAACCTACTACCTTTTGTAATATATGGTCCCTTTTGGGCAAAGGGTGGTTGTCTTTTAGGGAGGCCTTGTTAAGATTTCTAAAATCAATACATAACCGGATTTCTCCAGTTTTCTTCCTAGTAGGCACTATATTAGACACCCATTTAGAGTATCTGAGAGGGACAATAATTTTAGCATCATACATATTTTTTACCTCTTTCTCAATCAAAGGCATCAGAACAGGATTTATTCTACGAAGCTATTGTTTGAATGGTTCTTGATCTTCGTTAACTATGATTTTGGGTTGTATGATACTAGTGTCATATGCTTTAAGATCCTCATAGCTCCAAGAAAAGACATAAACAAACTCTTTGAATAAAGCTATGTATTCTTGTTTTCTGACAGTAGGTAGTGATTTTGATAGTTTTATCATTTTAGGATTCTTTTCACTACCTATATTACATTCTTCTACATCTGCCCCTGTGGGCTCTATTTTTGGGATTTTTTCTACATCATTGAAATAAAAAACTCTTCTAATTGAACTAGACCTCTAGGAAAAATATTATATTTAAGGTGAAGTACTTCAAATTATTCTTTTCTGGATCAATTTCATGCAATTATAATTTATGTATAACTTTATATACATAGATATTTACATTTAATTCATCAAACTATTCTTCTACATTAGTATGTAAAACTAACTGATTTTCTACTTGATAATCTAAATCAATGTTATTTTCCTCATACTCATTTTTGGACTAAATATTTTTTTCTATCCGTTTATCATTTCCAAATACCTGCTAATACCTCATGTTGTCTAGTACAACTGGCCAGTGTTTAACCTCCACTGTATATTATCTGTTGGGATGAGGCATTTTGCATGTGCTGGCTGAAAAAGCCAGACCATTAGCAAGGACATTCTGATTTCTAGGTATAACAACAAGATCATATTCTACAAAAGTGTGTAAGAAATCAAGCATATCATTTATGTGTGCTCTCAGTCTAGGATGTTTTGCAACATAGTCTCCTTTAATCCGTTTAATAATCAATTCAGAATTTCCATTAACAAAAATTATTTTAGCACCTAATTTCTTCAATAATTGCAAGCCTAAAAGAAGTGCTTCATATTCTACTATATTATTGGTACATTGAAAATTAAGTTTATATGAATGACATTCTGCATGATTATTTCCTGAATTTGAGATCCACACACCTACTCCTGACCCCGCTCTACTACAAGAACCATCAAAACTCATGTTCCAAAAATGTTCAGTTTTAGTGTTTTGTTGTACAATCCGCGTTTGATTTTCATGTGTTTCAAAGATGTAATTTTCAACATTAGTAACCTGAGCATAAATATCCCCATCATTATACAGAATGAAGGAATCTAAATCAGAGTGAACAGAGTAAAGAGGGTAGTTATGTGGCTTCTCTTGACTAATCACCATATATTTCACTAAGGTTTCCCTATACAATCTTCTCTGTTGACCAAACACTTGAATGGTTGCATAAGTCATATCCATTTGGAGGGTTCCTTGTAATTTTTCTCCCCAAGAGCGTGACAACAACATGCCATACTTTGGGGAAATATCAGCCACTATTATGTCCATTACTAGAATCTGAGTTGGGATTTGGGCTATAGTGACACATAGATCCTTAATGAGACCTAAACATCTTACTTTGCTTGAATCAAATGAATACGAGTCTTTGTAAGGCCTAGTAATGTCAAGACCAAGTTTCTCCATAATAGCTTTTGGCATCAATTTGTGGGAAGCACTTGAATCCAACATAACATTGTGGAGAATCTTTTCATGCACATTGAGACTGACATAAAATGGAGGGAATCCTCCTTATGGTTTACCATATATCTCTGGACCAAATAATAATTTAGGCTGATCATCGTTCAAATTGACATTATCATTATTTTCTCCTATGTTCAAAGCCTTCATAACTTGGGTTCTGTATATATTTTTATTCGTTAACTCAGTCAAAGGGATAGGAATTTTCAGATTTGTGAGTTCATTTTCAATATTGAATGATGTTTGAAATTTATTTAAATTCAGAAAGTCAGATTTATCAGCAATTTATTTTGACACATGTTCTTTTTGGTGACTGGTGGTGGGAATATCTGTTTGAGTAGTTTTAAAGGTACTCTAAACAATATTTTTAGTAGGAATGTCAACTGTCTTTTTTCTAGAACTATCATCGGTTTTCTTAGCAACATTTTCTGGAGTTTTCTTTGAAGTGGTGTCAGATGTTTTCTTGACAGGGTTTTCATTAGGCTTTTTGTTTGGAGCATCTAATGTTTTCTTACTTCTAAGATTATACTGTCTATGAACTTCCATGATAGCATTTTCAAATCCTTGCTTATAGTAATCTGATTCCTCAAAATCAAGTTTAGTTTGGGATAATTGAAACAACTCTTGTTCTTCCTGAGTAAGAAACACAGTTTCATCATCATTGATACCCATTAGATTTATCTGATTGTCTTCTACTTCTTCCACTACCTCTCCATCATCATCAACATAGTTCTCCTAAAAAGGAGTTCTAATTTGCTGATCAGGACCCCTCTTCTCTCTTTGTTTGATTTGGGGAGGGTTTCTCCTAAGATTTTGATTTCGATTTTGAGGTGTAGGTTGATTTTCCCTAGGTGCAGCCCTCTCATTCAAATTAATCCTCTCCATCATTCTTTCTATTGTTCTAAATAAGGAATAAATTTTAGCATCAGTAGAAGAAGTAGATGGCTCCTATTTTATGGTGACTCTTCTTTCATTCCTAAGCCTAGCTCTCTTTGCTAACAAATTTGCTTCTACACTTACTGCATCCCTTTGCATTTCTTCTAGATTGGATGAATTTCTTTCCCTAAGCAGGTAAGCCATGTCTACCTCAAAGTCATATGGGAATTTAATTAAGGCTAAGCCTTGTGGTGGTTTTATATTAGTAGGGATTGCGTTATATACACTATTGAATCTAGTACAATAGTCTTGTACACTTTCTTCTTGTCCTCTCCTAATGCTTTCATATTCAGATAAAATCTGAAGAGGGTTTTTCTTAATTTCCCACCTAGTAAGGAATGTTTGATGAAATCCAGGAAAATCATTAATAATAACAATAGGTAATGATTTAAACCATTTTCTCACCTCTCCTGTGAGACTTTGTGCAAAAAACCTAAGTTTTACACTCTCTTCATCTACCTCCTGAAGGTCAAAACTATCATTCATCCTCTCTACATGCTGTTGCGCAGTGATAGGTCCAGTTCCATCAAATTGAGGGATTCTGGTTTGATAATCCTGTGGCATGTTTGCCAAAGGAGCTTGAATGACAAGGGGAGCATATCTGATTGCCATTATAGGGATACGAGGATGAAAAATATGACGTGGTTGATGGATGAAAGGTGGACGCTGAATGGAAGGTAAAGGCTGAGTTGAAAACTTGGGTTTTTGGTGGAGATGAAGGTTGGATTGTAGTTGAGGATTGGGGAGAAGAAGGGGTTTGATATGCTTGGTGAGAAAGTACTAGAGTAGTTTTGGAAACTACATAAGGAGTAGAGATTAATGATTTATGGGAAACTACCAGAGTAGTTGTAGAAACTACAAAAGGGGTAGGACTTGCTAATATAGGGTGCAAAAATTGTGATGAGGTGGATGATTCAGCATAAGAAGTGAGAGCAGAAAGTTCTAAATATTGCTGGACATAAGCTTAATGAATATAAAGGTCTAAACCTGAGACTAAACCCTGCAATTTGTCAAAGTCGAGTATTTGAAGGTCTATATCAGCATGAGCAGATTGGGCTTCAAATGAATTTCTTCTTAATGTAGCTTGGTGTACAACTATTTGGTCTGCCCAATTGGATAATTTTGTTCTAAATAGGTTGTGTTCAAAGGGTAAATCAAACTTGATGTCTTGCAGAGTTACAAAGTCTTTTGGGAGTGAATCTGCTCTATGAGGGGGACTACTACTTCCTTGGATTTCTACTAAGCTCTTTCTTTTCAGTATCTTCTCAGGGTCATCTACAATTTTTGTAGGCTTTGGATCAGGATGAGCTTTAGTATAGGCTATTTTAGGAGCCAGAGTTATGATCTAAATGCACACACACACTTATTATTTACACTATTGAAAAGAAAACTAATCTTAAAGTATTCCTATCATACAATGATTTAACAAGGGTTATGAATTCTAAAGAAATTGTAATTTTTTTAATTCCTCCCCAGTATGGTCACCACTATGTTATCTTTTTGGAATTTAAAATATTGGCATATTAAGCACAAAGGACAACATCAAAACCAATTTGGAAGCCGGGATCTAGCTTTGCCAACTTCAGAGAGGTATCTCTCTTTATGATTTAAATTTGTTTTGAATAGATATTAGGCTAGTTATTACTGTACTTGGTGCTTGTTTGATTTTGATTTATTTGGTTGATTAAATCTCTATATTCCCATTGGGAAATGGAGTCAAAACATAAAACCGGATTTTGCATAAATTTGAAAAAGAGTTACAACAGGGCAAAGCTAGGTTGTATTCACTGGAAGAACAATGAATATCAATTGAGACTGAAAAGCATTTAAGTATTTTTCAATCTAACTTCAAGTAGAAAACATTTAAATTGTAAAAGCAACCAGAATAAGGTGTTTTAAATAACATGTCCTATTCGTCACACTTTCAGTTTTACAATTAAGAATTCTGATAAACAGAGTAAGGAAATAACAGTGGAAAAGACAAAAACAATAGAAACACTTCACCAGTAATTACACCACATGAATCCTGAAAGAAGTCTTTGTATTATTGATGCTCCAACAAAAAACTTGGAATTTACAATTGTGCAGTAGGCAAAATAGGTTCAAAAATCAACATCTAAGACTTCAAAAAATGAAGTATTTATAATAAAATATTACAAAATTGATTACAATCAATGCTGTCTCAACAGAAAGTGTATTATTAGCCTAAATCTAACAATAATCTCTAATTGTGAAAAAAAATAGGCTTGATGTGGGTGATTTGGCATTCTGGCACTGCTTTCAAGGAATTAGTTACTGAGTAAGCCTATTTTTAGGCTGCGCTGGTTGTAATGCTGGCTGATGTGTGGTCTTGTGTGCTGGCTGAAGATGACTTTTATTTGTTATCTTTTACTCCTGGAACTCAGTTAACTTATCCCATTGCTCTTCATCTGGGATAGTTAACTTGATGACCCTCTTGTATATTTCATCCACTTCGGTATACTTAGCAAAAGTTGGTTTTACCACAAAGACATGGTTTATCTCATGCTGGATGAAAAGGTTATGAGCCAATGCCTCCAATAACGCTTTCCCTGCCATAGTGCCTTTGATGTTTGAAAACTTAGCTGTGTCTCTGGAAATGTCCTACAACTTCTTTTCATAATATTTTCTGTGCATCATTTTGTCATTGATTACAAACAGAGAAGGAAGACTTTTCTGAGTTAAAGGTTCTAGCCTACTGAAAATGTTGTTTACAACTATCTCTAAGCAGTGACATTTTTCCTCCAACTGTACAATAAGGTTTCTCTTTGTAAGAACCTTCTTTACTTCCAAGATTTTCTCTGTCCTATCATCCACTCCCAAGTCCTCTAGCTCATACTTGTTCTTTGAATTTAAGAACTTGATAATGTTGTTAGAAGTAGTTGGCTTATCTCCAAGTTCTTCCTTGATTTTTGTAATGGCATCATTGGATTTCTCTATCAGCTCCTTCTGCTCAAATATGATCTATATACAAGGCCAGATTTCATTGATGGACTCAATGATATCTGTCCAAATTATCTCTTTTACTTGGCCCAAAGTATTTCTAGTAGATGACTGCCTCTCAGAATTCTGTAACCTTTCTATTAACTTTTGTGCTCTCTAGACTTCAGGTGCGTGTGAGCTATCACTCGTTGACTTCTGATCCTGTAACAATTTCACTTGGTCCTGAAGCTTCTTTATTTCTTCTATCCATATTAACAGATTCTGCACTGCTTTGGTGAGCTGCTCAGCTCCATCTGCTATACTTGCTGTAGAAGGTGTGGTTGTGGGAATAGTTGTAAGGGGTACAACCTCTAAAGGGACTAATGACAGTTTGGCAGCCTGATATTTTTCCTGCATCATCTTTTCCATCTCTGCTTCCATTTGCCTGCGCTGAGCATTCTGCTCCATGATGAGATTCATCATGTCTGATTTCTGGGACTCTGTCTCTTCAATGTCTTTAGCCAAAGGGTCCTCTATAGCTGGCAGTTTTAGCTGCTTCCTTAATGATGCTATGTCAACATTTTTATTTTTAATCACCTCTTCTGCAACTCTGATGTTGGAGGGATCATATCCAACTCTGATTACTAAGTCTTCCAAATACTTAATCATTGAATCCGTGGCCAAAGAAGATATTTTCTCCATTTTGAGCTGTGACTGGATATTAGCTAAAGAAACCTGCAACTTGGAGAAACTCATAACAGTGTTAGTGAGTGTAGATGAAATCATTTCACTTGTCTTCTTGTGCATCTACACTTTTTCAATGGGATGTATGTCTTTAATATCAAATTCAAATGCAATATTTTTATAATTTGCTGCTGTCTTGGGCTGTGGAATTTTTTCTTGGAGAAAATCCATCTGAATTTTTCCTTTCTCAGAGTCAAAGGTTAACAACAGTCTACTCTGAGAGTTGGAAGTCTGTTTCCAGAACTGATTATATGTAATTTTCTTCAAAAATTCATTATTCAATTTAATCTCCCTAAATGTATCAAATATTCTCTTCTCTTTCTCCCTTGTGACAACTGTACTAGTTTAAATAGATTGCTGCTGATCTTGTGAAGCTCTAGAGGTGGTAGGAGAGAGTGTGGTCTGACCACCTACTTGTGAGGAAGTAGGTGTCTCTTTGTTGATGATAATAACTTCCTACTCTGAATCCTTGTTCAGGTTTACCTTGGGACTTAGCTTAGTCCTCTTCCTGCACATGATTTTGAACTCTTTGATGGAAGTGTCAGTCACTGAAGGCGACTCTTCTTCCCTCATCCTTTTTGCTGCTTTTCATGTGGAACAAGAGTCTGTGATGTTGAAGTTGAAACTAATTGTTCTTCAACCTCTTGTAGAGTATTCTCAGTCCATTCTAGTTGGTTCGTGTATTTCTCAATCTTTGGTCTGTGGGTATGAATGCAAGGTGTAGATTTGTTCTCTACCCTTAACTTGGAGATGGTACTCAATGGATCATATGACCATGTAAAACTGAGGCTGAATTGCATTTCCTTTAGCAATTTGTTTACTTCCTCCCCTGCTGCTCTGCTGTTACAAATGAAGGTTCCTATCTGTGTTTTGATCCTGAATTGAGATTTATTCTTGGCAGACACAAAATGGACCTCATTGGCATTAAGCATTTTCCTGATGTATTCTAGGGAAAAAATCCTCATTGGGAGGAATTTTGGGAGATTATATGGGGCAAGCTCACATCCATAGATCCTTAGCTCTGTGTAATTTTGGTAAAGATACTGGTCTTCTGTTTTGGTTTGGTCTGATAATTGCATAATTTTTCTGATTTATTCATTGACTCTTGGCTTTGAATTGCTTCTTATAAGGCTGAGTGTTGGATGTACAAACAGTTCTATGAACTGTTTGTATGAGTATTCTTTTTTCTCCTTCATTACCATTGTAGTCCAGAAGATGACAAATTATTGATTTCCATCATCATCCAACTTATGCAATGCAAACTTGAACCTGTCTCATGGATGAATTTATACACAGTTTGGTTGTTTTCCCATTGAGAGTGGCGCAGATCCATTGGATTAACAATTAGTGAGGAATTAAATTCCTCAACGACGCAAGAAGACATTTAATTGGTAACGGTATGGTCTAGGTGGCGTGATATAACGGGCGCTCAACCGGAAGATTAATGGTTTTCGACATAGCGGGGAAACTTCTTTTCAGAGGCGGTCCGAATTGGTAAGAAGTTTAAGCAGGGGGTGTGAAATGACAGGAAGGTGCCACATTAGCGTGGGCCCGAAACAAAAAAATAATTTTTTCAGATGCCCCCCGCGACGGTAAAGTTCAGATGGAGAGGGGGGGCCGAAAATAAATAAAGGTTGTCAGATGGAGGAGCGGAGAATTAGAGAGTGGAGATGTGATGGTAGGTTAACGTGTAATGATGGGATTTGACGAGATGTTTTGTCGGGTAGTGGGGGTTTAATGAAAGTGAAAACTTTGGATAAAGGATTTATATGCCCAAACTTGATAGTGATGTGCCCGATCCTTTTAAACTTAGGATAAAACCTTTACACGCTTTGTCTTCTTATGTGCATGAAATATAACTATGTAAGTTAAAAACTCAGGATAAAAATTTCATGCTTTTCAAAGCTATAACAAAATGTCTACCTACCCTTTCATTTTCAATTCTTTTTCTAAACTAACATTTTTTATCTTCTTTCATCATGGTGCATTTAAGCTAGCAAACCCACATAACCTTTTTGTTTATAAAAATATAAGCTACTCTATTCCTTATTTCTCCCATTGATTCAGATTAGGCTGTTGAATCAATCTCATTTTCTACCTAACTACTGATTTGTCAAGATTAAACTGTTTGACAAATCTTTATTCACTAACCTATTTGACATGAAATTCACAATTGTTCCATCATGATTAAGTTGTATGTTTGGAACAAAAATCTAGTCATTGTGGAATTTTAGAAAAGATGCACACAAACTTATTGAATTTTTAACATAAAGGAAACTAATTTAACAGTAGTGGCACTTAAATTTGCAGCACTTTCAATATTATTTCTATATTCTTTTGTGGGGTTTTATTCTCTTTTATTCTTTTTTTCAATTTTCCTTCTTTTGTTTTTTTCTTCATATTCATTTTCTTTTGACATACCCTGTTTTGATTTTATTTTATATATAATTTTTTTTGGAAATCATATGCAAATTGAAAATTATTTACAATGTAAAATAAAAAATATGAAATACTCAATCATCTTGAGATCCTATAAAATATAGGACCCTAACAGGTAGTATCTTTGTCACCTGAAGCCTCCTGCTTATTATTTCCTTCCTGATAGGACTTCATGTCATCCCGTGGTTCCTTCTTGCTAGCAGTAGAAGTCCCCTTACTCCCCGCTGATCACACACTCTTCTTAGGTTGCGTATTATTTCTGAGAACCTACATACTCCTGCTAGAACTTGGATCCCTCTGAGCCTCAAGAACCTACACTTGTTTTTTCTCATGACCTATAGGATGTCCTGTAAGTTGATATAGAATATGATTCCTAACTCCAATGTCAACTCTAATAGAGTTAGAGTCTTTGGGCCTAATTCTTGCTTTCCCATCCTAGAAAATCATGTCAAACCCCTTATGCTTGATTATTGAGACAAAAAATACATTGTATCGAAGATTTAGTATAAGCAATACATCCTAAACTCACAACGACCTACCTAAATCCATCCTAAATGGCACAACCCCTAATCCTATGATCTCTCTATGACTCTTGTCACCAACCACCTTGTGCAACTTCGGGTCCCTTTCAGTTAGACTCTCGAAAACATCACACAAACTTATCATAAGCTTCAACACACCATTGTCCACGTAATATGCATTCTTATCAATGATACTCTTGGAGAAATGAGACACCAAAGAAAAATCCTTATCCTCCAACCTTCTCAAGAGGTCATTCAACTCTAAAGAAGTAGTGAAACCTTCTATCTACTTTCCCTTCTTCTTCTTCGGACACTGTCAAATAATGAACATATTTTCCACAACTGAAACACTTCAAATTACTCAAGTCCTTCTTTGGCTTACCCTTTATTCTCCCTCCAAAAGCCACATTACCATTAGAAGTCCTCTTCTTCAAATGAAGGTCCTCGTCTCATAGTCTCCCTTGGATGAAGTCATCCCACAACCTATTCTAGTTTGGGAGCTTCTCTCGGGCGGCGATCCATTTGATGAAGGGCTTCCATTCCTTGGTGAACCCTTTCAAATCAATCCTCACCATATCAGAATCTCTAGCAGTCTTACTAATGGTAGTCAAACCTAAGACAATCTTGTCAGATATAGTGCCAATTCTTTACCATCTAATGTCTCGGTGCTCTTCAACTTATCCTTTAATACCAACAAACAATTCTTCTTCTTATTCTAGAGCAAATCCTGAAGAGCTTTCCATTTCTCATGGGAACTACTCTTCCTTGAAAAATGAGGTATTAAATGACCCTTGACACCATATAGGATGTCCAACTCCGTCTTCATATCCAACTCCTTGTACACATCCTGCTCCTTAGGGTCAATTAGTTTCTTGATCTCTCTGTCAGAAAATTCCCTTATCCTTTCGTTCCATGAACTATAGTTAGATAGACCATCCAAATTTTCCTCATATTGTAGACCAACCAATACCTTCACCATTGTTATTATTCCTTTAATAATAATGGAACCAACTCCCTCTTTAGCTGTATGATGTGCACACTCTGATTCACTAGCCCTTCAAAGTAGCTTTGATACCACGTTGAGTTTCCATGACACTCAAGTTTTTGGTTTAAGTCTAAAATCACAATCATAAACACACTTAAATGCGACAATACTTCTACTTTGCACAACGAAATAAACACAACAATGAATCAACTAGTACATGAGACAAATTTTCCAACCCAACTTTTTTATATCACATAACTTTAATACAAAAATATTAGGGCTATTATACCAGGGGTCATGGCCCTTACAATCATCCCTGATACATGAAAACAAATATGGCTTGGTATCAAAAATCTATGATGATTGATCTACCCTAAATAAAGTACAACTAACCTAATTGTAGATGTAGCGCTCCACAACCCCTTTCAGTCCACGTACCTTGAACACATCTAGCATTCCTTTTCTTTCTCTTCTGCATCTCAACAATAGACCACTATCAATGATCACAACTCCTTTAGGTCACTGAAATTTTTCCAAACCAATCTACCCACTAGCTTCTCCTTTATCCTTCAAGTAATCCAACACATAAGGTCTTCAACACGCTGCCCACTTTTCCCACATTGATGCTCCAAAGATGACATATATTGGGGCTTGGAGGCTACCCTCTTATCATTAAATATGACCTCTACAACTCAATGAAATAGGGCTTGATAACTAGCCCTCTTATCTTCCCTTTGTTTCTTCAAAATTCAACCCTTAGGGATCTAAACCACTTGCCCACTAAAAACTGTTATTGTCCTTCAAAAGAGAGTGTACTTAGGGATATTTTATAAACTTTCTAACAACCCTCCACATTGTACACAATATGCCATACAAATATTTTTAAAAGGACCTACATCATCTTGCAAAACTTCAAACATGGAAAGAAAACATACCACTGTTTAGGATGTCTTCTTCTGCGCTCCTATACTCATCCCTATGTACATTGAAGTATAATATTTTATCCCTCTAATTAGGGATTCCTATGACACCTACATCAACCCTAGATATTTTCCTAATATCCTTAAATACTATGGTATCCTCTCTTCTCAATCCCTGTACCTCTGCACTATTAAACTAGGATAATGTGGACTCCTTTACTGCTATTCCAGACTTGAAATCAACTCCAAAATAGTGATTGGACCTCTTGTAATAAACTTATATAAACCACAACCTATCACAGAGAATCAACACCTCCAAAATGTTCACAAATACTCCCATAATTTCTCCTCTATTCTTCGACCAACAATCTACCTAACTCAGACTTCCAAACACAAAAACGATATCACAAGTTTCATCCTTTATTCTCTTGGAATGAATCCTCTAGATTTAAAATCCATTAAATTTCCTTCTCCTTTTATGTTTTTCACTTGTGACATGTTATATCAAATGATCCTTGCCTCTTATTTATATCTTCTTCTTGGTGCAACGTCTAGATTTCCAAAGGGCACCTTCTTAACCAAGCTGACTTGAACAATTTGTCACCTTGCCCACAATATAGAAATAGAAATGATTTCTCTCATTTTATCAATTCCTCCATGGTTGCATTGGTTTTCCCTTGCTCCATTAAGGGTGCCCCACATGTAATAATGGTCAAACCATAAAAAACATGCTTGGTTTCGCGCCCACAACTTTTGGTGCAAAAACCACTACCTGGGTACTTTTCCCACAAAGTGATTTTGTGATGCCAACTCACATAAAATTTGTTCCCAAGGTTGTGGAGTACCTCCAAATATACACAAATAAAAATGAATCAAATTTATGAGAGAGGATGTGGAACAACAACTGAGATTGTAGATTACACCAATTCACGTGTCCTTCAAATAAGTGAACTTTGAGGAGACATGTACTCATAAAAGTGAGTGATGTTTATATTTGAATTAGAAATTGGAAGGGGAAGATTGAATTCACAGTCATACAAGTTGATGATTATGATATGGTATTGGGATAAGACTTATTTATTTGAGAGATAGTTGAACTAATTCCTCAGATGGAGAAGTTGTTCATTCTCTTGGGATCAAATCCAATGGTAGTGTAGACTTTGAGAGTAGACATGGAAGGATATTCTAGATGAATTCTATTTGTGTGACACAAATATAGAGAAACACAAAGGAACATTAGATATTAGACTATGTGGAGTCTATTCTTTTTCAACATGCAAACAACATGGTAGATTTGATAGTTAGGATTCTGAACCTAGCATTATGATCATGTGTGACAAATGATGATAATAACGAGACATCATTGTTTAAATATGAAGATGATGGTGACAACGTGAGGATGTGAGGGTTACATTAGTAGTATAGGATGATGGCGAGGGAGATGAGCCTTGGTATAGATGAGCTAATAGGGAGATTGGTTCTTCTAGAGTGACACTGGGAGGATGGCCTCATGAACCAAAGTTGAAACTTATTCTTAAGGAGGTCAAGGGTAGGATTGGTTCTTATCCTTCGTTGAGATACATTATTAAGAAGTATGGAGGAGTAATTCAAGGATCAGGAGGACCTTTTCCAGGATAAATAGAGCTTAATCATGAGCACGAGGAGGTATTCAAGAGTAAGAGATGTGTAGCATGGAGTTGGGAGAGGTAGTCCTCGCGGACACCCCACTTCATCATCTCATTGAGCCATTTGAAGATGGGATTGATATAAATTTCTTAGGATGGTAAAATGGGTCCCAAATGTGTGAGAGTGCCTTAAGGTTCTTTCTTTATGATAAGTGTTTGAACTTGTATGGGATGACATGTGTTTTTGTGGATTTTGTGTGACGATCATATTAGCTACCTATTTGGATAGAGACATAGGGGGATCTAACACATGAAAATCATGTAAGGGTGTTCATGAGTAGATGATGTGTAGTGTTAGAGATGATAAGCTTTCCTTGAGATGTAGATGTGACTTGGTGATGGATAGGTTGCTATGTGGGTTTGTTGTCGAGGATGAAAACACTTTATTAGTGGGAGAGGATGCCATACCTTTAGAGTGAGAGTGCACACGTTCCTTGGATATAACCAATATCAAGAGCATGGTGACACGCTTATCGCAAGATTTATGATGATATAAGTGAAATTTAGGGATTTGGGGTTTATGCCCATAGTGATAACACCCGTTTGTGCACAAGGTGGCACAATGCACCCACAATTGGAGTGCATGTTGTGAAAAATGGGTGCACCCAAGGTGTGAGAAAAAGTGACATGAAGAGTGAACTGAAGAAGTGGCACAATGAATTGATTGTGGAATAGGATGAGAGTCATGTGAGATTGTAGAATGAACTGAGAAATGTGTGAGATGGTGGAAAAAGTTAGGTGGCGTACGACGTGTGTACACCCTATTATGGCCACATGGAACGATAGAGATGAGTCAATTAGAATGAGTGTTGGGCATGATGGAACGAACTAAGGTGTCAAATTTCCCAACCAATAAACACAGTTGATCGATAGTTGAGTCGTCCTGAAATGAAATATAGGTGTTTGGCGTGTAATATTGATAAAGGGAGGTTGGCCTAAATATGAAAGGATGCGTCATTGTAAGCGACGTGACCCTTGGGAAAGACCTCCAAACATATATATAACTGAACGTGGAAGTTAATCGAGAGGAAACAAGGAGGGAATAATACATAACCAAGCATCCAACCTGTTTATTAGTGTAGTCGCAACTGCACAATGAGTGGGATGAAGGATGTGTCCTCTTACCTTGAAGGACAAGGGAAGTATTGGGTTGATATCCAAAGTGGATTGTTTTTGGTTTATGGTTTATTGGTAGTCGAGTCTTATGGGAATGTCATGACATGACTATTGCAACATGTTAAAGGTTCAGGTCAAAATTTTGGAAGTGACCCAAAGGGTTGGGTAACTCAGGTGGTTTAGGTGGTAGGGAAAAAAAACTTCCAATGTTGTATATGTAGAGGGAGGATTCAGGTGGAGTTTGTCCAAAGGTTGCAAACAATTTTGTAAAGATATTGTATCTTTATAATAAAATTTTTGAAGTTGGCTGAGGACCCTTCCCTTGAAAATTGATGTGCATTCTTTCTTGTGTATATTGGATGTGACATTTTTATGTAACATGTTAATGTTGTGATGAAGTTTTAATTCACAAAAGTGAAGAAGCACAATTATGCTTGTGAATAGTTACATTTTATAAATTCAACTATACATTGATAAATAAACACAAACATAAGTATAATTGTAGAGGTGTAGTCTAGGTGGATTACCTGTGAGGTGGTCGAGTCCATCACGGGGAAATAATATAGTGCTCCACACTCATAGACCATGAGGTGTTCAAAATTGTGGGTAGTGTTGTATCTGTTTATTGAAGGCACTTCCTGGCTACGAAACTACATTGAGAAACCAACTCAACCAGTCTTTATGATCATGCTGGCCCTTGAACTAGAGGGGGCTCCCTCAAGTGTTACAAGGCATTTTCTAATGCTGTTCACTATCATTGGAAAATAGCCTATGAAGCAAAATGGCCAGATCTAGGATTTGTTGTAGGTGGTTTATGATGAGTATTTAATCTCTGCTCAGAAATAAATCTCTCTCTTGCTGAAACTTGATCAAAGTGACAACTTATAGATTTGACAGAATAACATAAATTTAGAGAATTTGGTAGATGAATAGAAGAGAATATATGATAATAAAGCATTCATGATGAATACTTAATCAACTAGATATAGTAGATGTGTGTAGAAAACTTCTACAAAAAAAAAATATACATTCAAGAGATGACAGAAGGCGACAATTAAAGATGTAGAGGAGCTATTTCAAATAGAATGTTCAATAAGCTAATCTTTATAATGATGATAACTTTGCGGTGGGCTGTCAGGAAGGTTGATACTCAACCTTGTATTTCCCTAGCTCCTTTTTCACCTTGAGCATATGTAGAAATAGATAACGAAATCACTGGAAAAACATATAGAAGAAACAAATTCTGTCATGAACTAGAGTAAAAAACCTTCAATTAAAAATACTGTAATAAAATTCTTTACAAAATGGTAGGGTTTTGGGATCAATTTGGGATGCATATCAAAATTAACAATGATTGTTGCATGAGGACTTTAGAAAAAAATCTAGCACCTAGTACAAATCCTCATTGGGTGAATTACACAACTTGCAACACACAAGAGTATTACCATTGTCACCTCAGCAATAACTCCCCTATTTTTAGTGAAGGGCACAATCCAACACAAATGGAGGATTCTTTGATAGGTATTAGGGATTAATTAATCCAAGGATCTTAAGATAATTTCCTCCTAAGGATAGCACAAAAAAAATCCATTAGATAAAGATATGGAAAAATAGGGTTTGCAGTTGATGGGGGAGTAAATTCAAGACTTAGTTTCAAAGGGCCAATGGGGAAATATAAAGGATAAGGTTTGTTAGTGTCAGTATTTGCATCCTGCCATCAGTGATCAATAATCCTGATCTTTTCATATCATTTTAGGGGTCCCATTCATAATTTTTTTATCATTCCATTAGGTCATGTAAAAAATTAGTCACTGATGGTAGCCCTGGTCCAAAAACATCACTCTTCCTAAAATTTGATTACTTGCTGGCATAGTTTCATAACTTGTTGACTGTACATCAGCATAATCTCATCATGTCATCACATCAGTCATGTCATCATGAAATTTAGTCTTTTAAGGTCTCATTAGGTCTTTTAGGGTTTTTCAAGGTTTCATTAGGTTATTAGGGTTTCCAAGGTCCAATAGAACTTCATTTCCATTGCATAAGACCAACAAGTAAAGGGTGATCTAATAACATATCTTCACCATATGAAGATGATTAGTAAATAAAAATTCTTGTTTCAGCATGTAATTTTGGTTTTAAGATGTAATTTTTAATTTTCATTATGTAATTATATGTCATTCAAAATGTAATAAGTTCATGATTCCCAAGCTGCTAACTCAGAGTTTTAACATGAAAAAGCATAAAAAATGTCAAATAAAAAAGTTCTCAAAGTCATCAGATGATCAATTTGTTAAGGAAAAAGTCAAATGCAAAGGTAAAGATTCAGAGTTTAAAGTGAAAGTGAAGAAGGAAAAAGTGGGTCCCTAGGCCCAATTCATTAAATTCTTGAAATATAAATACCACCAAGACATCTGAGAAGAGGAGGCATAAGGAACGTCATATCAGCAAGTATGAGTTCATTTCAGCTCATAACCATCACGTCTCCATCATTTTTCAAGAAATAATTCCAAGGGACAAATAATTTGGCACACATAAGTCCAGTTTTTCTTCAAAGTATGTTTCCGACCAAAAAAAGTTTAATTTCACAAAAATGAAAGAGGTTTTTGTCCATAATAGGCCAAGGAACAAAAACCTCCACTTTTTACACAGGTGTTATGATTTTGGAGGATTGCTAAAATTACTGTTGCTACAGGAGAGTTGCTGTACTTCTGAAGTGACCTTGGGAAAATCAAATTTTCTCCTAGCTTGAGTCTCCAAATGACTTGCTTGATACGTCAAATGATAACTAGACGGAGAGAGATTTGCAAAGAGCTATTTGAGCTCAATTTGGAGTTGAGGAAGGCCTCCACAAGTTTCCTACAAAAGCACACTGCATTTTTGCACCCCCATTCTGCACTTTTTGACCAGTCTTGGGAGCATTGATTTTTGAGGGGCTATACTTGATCATTTTCAGTTCTTGATAGGTCCATTGTGTAGATAACAGAGAGATATTTCCAACCAGCTATCATGAGCTCAATTTTCACACCAGTAAGGCCTTCAAATATTTTCTGCAAGGAGGTGTTGCGCTTAGAGGAGGGTGGCGCTGTGCATAGGAGAGAGGCGCTGCGCTCCTGGGCTTGGCGCTACGCTTATGCCTATCAAGGTACAGAAGCCACAAAACACTCTCAAATATTCTCAAAATTTTAGCAAAAGCTTCTTTCCTCCTTTATCAAGTAAGTAAAAAAAAATCTTTGCTTCCTTGCTTTCCTAAATGTCATTTTTATGGTGGTTTTATTCATAAGAAAAATTGACATTGTGTCTAGTGGAAAACCCTAGTTTCACTCCCTCAGTATCAATTTTCTACCCATAAACCCTACAATACCTTCCTACATCACTATTCAACCCATCCCTATCCCTACACTACTCTTTCCTAATCCTTAAACACCTTCCCTATAAAACCCTAAGTCCTAGGCCACTAACATTCCTAGGCAGCCACTACCCCAAACCTGTAATCCAATTATCATTTCCAACTCCCTTGATATTTTTACCTTCCATAAACTCCCACATTTCCATAATCCCTTCCCCCATCTCCCTAAATTTTCCTAGAGCTATCCTGATTCCCTAGACCCATCTTCACTCCCCATTCCCATCTACCTCATCCCTAGGGTTTCTAGGCCACCAAAACACTATAGAAGGAGATAGAGACTATATGGAAGGGGATCGTAGAAAAAGGGAGGAGGATGGAGAACAAAGAATACCTCATAAAGGAGGAAGAATCCTAAGGCTGGAGCCCACCAACATAAATGAATTGAGGGCCTCTCCCATGACTGTCAGTTGTTTTGAGTATGTAGGTTGCCTTGATTTTTGCAACATGATTCAAAGGGCCAACTAGCATCTTGAGAAGCTCCTAGAGCATGAAAATAAAGACAATGACATATTGAGAAATAGGGCCAAGAATTACTTCAATATAAACCAAATTGCAAGCTCAAAGCTCAAGAAGGCCAAATCAAGACTTGAAACCCTAACTAAGAAAATTGAAGGGGAAAAGCTTGATATTCTTGTTGAGGAATCTCTCATAGCATAATAAACCTCATCATTATCCCACAGCAAAAAATGTGAAGAAATTTGGGCAAATTTTGAATTTTTTGGGAAATTTTGTGTTTTTGGCAATTTGACACAGTCAAACTGTCAGGAGCGTAGCGCCTAGGGTGCTGCGCTTTTCCTAAGGGCATCCAATGGAGAAACTGAAACCACCATTGGATTTAGAAGGCCAAGTAAAGTCAGAAAAATCATTTTACAAAACTTTTTTGGGTCAAAGAGGCAGTCAAAAGGTAAAAAAACACTCAAAAAATGACCTTTTTGCCCTGTTTTGGAGGCTGGCACTGCGCCCATGATCACTCTTGGGAGAATGAAATTTTTGAGGGTCAAACCTTGACCATTTGGGAAAATGGACATAGATCTGGAAACTCTACAGGACATGCTTTCCAATGAGCTATCTTGAGCTCAATTTGGACACATGGAACCCCCTCAAAAGTGAAGCTGAATATGGCGCTGCGCGTAGCACAGTGGCACTATGCATAGTTCACATTTTCTCAATTTGCTGATATTTTTCAAAATTTTCAAAATTTTTTAGTTTTTTTAATTATTTTTTTAAATTTTAAATTTTAAATTTAATTTATTTTATTATTTATTTATTTATTTTATTTTTATTTTTAATTTTTTATTAATTTTAATTTTATTTTATTTTTATTTATTTATTATTATTATTATTATTTTTATTTTATTTATTTTATTATTTTTATTTTTTATTTTTTTCAGTTTGACCATGGTCAATGGGATTTTTACCAATGTAAATCATGAATGTAAAAGTAATTATGATGTGGTTGACTTACCTAGGGGTAAATACATTAGGTGAAAAGTTTTGATGACATGTAATGAATCAATTTTCAAAAAGTGAGGGTTGAGTCAATTTGACCTCCCTATACTCTAGGTATTCAGCTCAGGTTTTGCTGGAACACATCCTCAACTTAGGAATTCGACCCCTGAGGATGGGAGAAGTTGTTTTGTGGTCTATATATTGTACTTTTTGACTCACTTTAGAGGTTAGATGTTGTTGCATTGATCAAAGACTCTAGTGTTATCAATATTTGGCAAGAAATTAATGAAAAGGTTGTAGCTATTTCTTTGGGATACCTGTGGTATGGAAGTTTAGCATTGTTTTTATTATGTCTCATTATGTATGAATGTTTTGTTTCATGATCCATTTCATTTCTATGATATGTTGGTTTTCAAGTTGATAAAAAAAATACATCTCTCATGCTCTGTTTTGGGAAAATCTTCATAGTTTGTTCATCTCATCCTCAAACCCTAAAGTGTTAGGTTTTATACCTACCTTGCCCCATTGAATCTCTGCAACCCTAATCCTATTTTCCCTGACCTAGCCTCTTTGATCTAATCCTCATCCAACAACCAATTTCAAACAAAAAAACCCCTGTACTCATACCTAGCCTAAAATCCTAATTCATCCATCCCTCTTGGGTGTGACCTTGTGGAGAGAGCCCTCTCCGGTTTGGTAGGGCTAGCTACCAAGCTAAAATATTGGTATGTGGTTACCTCTGTTTGGACTCTTTCTCAGCCTTATAGATCCGGTGGAGTGATAACATACTAGCACCATTGCCGGGGAGGCAAAAAGACAAATCTTCCCTGGGAAAGAACGATAAAGAATCAGATCTAATTGCTGATGGTGGACAGTGATCAAGCACAAGAAGGCTATGCATCATACACCTGGGGACTCCAAATCAGTTTCGAAATAAAATCCAAAGACTCCAGTGGAGGATGAACCTTACGAAGAAATATGAAAGGACAACATGGTAATATTAGGTATTCAACTTGCACTTTAATTCAAGACATCATGTTCTTTATCATGAAATATTTCTTCTCTTTTCCTGAGAATGTCCAAAAATATTTTCAAGATATATTCTGTTTGAGAAAAGATTATGGACCTTTGTTGGATTCCACTCCTTTGAAGGTTGTAAATACAAATTCCCCATACATCTTTGATCTTGGTCCAGACCCTTTTTCCGAATCATATGATGAATCTCTTCAAATTTATGAACCTCAAGTGATCAAGACCGATCCTACAAATTCTGTACATACTCCTACACCTTGTAAAATTCTAGATAGATACAAACCACTCATATTACCTCCTATACTCCATGATTTCCCTGAAAGTCATTACCTATATCTGCCAAGGTTTGATGGTGAATGTGACAACGTCACTGCTGAGAGACATATGCAGAATTTTGATACTTTCCTCGACCTTTTTGAAGTTGATGAAGAGGATGTCAGTATCAGGCTATTTTCTCTTTCTTTGCAAGGAAAAGTCAAGAGTTGGTTAAAAAACCTGCCTGCTGTGAGCATCTCATATTTCCTGCAGTTTGTCAAAGTTTTCCTCGACATGTGGGTGGTCAAAGAAAACCCTTTCCTGATTCTAGAAGAGTATGATCAGCTGAAAAGACAGCTAGGGGAGACAGTACAATAGTTTTCTGCCAGATTTAATCAAGTCTACTGTTCGATACCTGCAAATATAAGACCTCCTCCTGGCTCAGCTCTCTAACATTACCCAGATTCCTTTGATCCGGAAATAGAGTTTCAGCTGAGAGAAAGGAACCTTGCAACACTTGAAGAGATACATAATAGTGCAGTAAATGTAGAGGCTAATCTGCTGATCAGAAGGGCAAAGCTGAAGGAAGAAGAGAGGGAGAACACTGTAGAGCACCTGCCATCTTCAGAGGTAAAAATTGAAATTTTGGTAAGTAAAATAGAGGAAATGATGCAGAATATCACCATGAGAGATGGATTTTCCGTTAAAGATCACCATGACCCAATTATTGCAAAAAAAGAAGAGGTTGCTAGCCCTAAACAATTTCCTACTAATCCAAGGTACCATAGATCAGAAAATGGATTTGTAGATCAATCCGAGGAGAAAAAATATGCTGATCTAATGTGTATGTTTAATGAAATTCCTTATTTTGATGATTTTCCTAAGTTTGATCAGTATGAAGAAAATGATGTTCTCTAAACATAAGCTAATCTTGCAAACCAATCAACAAATTATTTGTAGGAGGAGGAAGCTCAGTTTTAACAATTGAAATATAATGATCAACCGATGCATATCAACTATGGCAGTGAGGAGGAAAGTGCATAAAATTTGGAAGTAAGTGAAGGATATTTTCTTGTTTGTTTTACTTCGTTTCAATTCATCAGAGATGAGTTTCATGCAATCAGAAATCAATAATAATTGAGTTTTGATCTTGACAATCAAGAGGGCAATGAAATCCTTGATCAAGACTCCTTAACTCTAGATTTACAGCCACCAAATTCCATTGAATTTAAAATTTCAGATGAAGGCTTGGAAGTTGAAACACATGATCAAATGATCCAAAATTACATTTGGAAGATACACATAGTGTGTATCCATGTTTTTTTTGAAAATATGATCTATAAGCTTATATAACTTCTTTAACAAAAAAAACCATTTTGTGCTTTATAAAATAATGATTGATAGAAAGACAGTTTGAAACATCATGTCAAAAAGTGGATATGACATCCCATTGAGTGAACATAACAACCTAGATAAAAAAATTTCTAAAAAATGGTGAAGATAAATAGTATCAAAAGAGACAGATGTGTCATTCCATCCTTTCTTGTGGGCCCCTGAAAGAATTGTGAAAATACTCATAGCTCCTACCCTTGCGATGTTCCAACACCTACCAAAATTCGTTTTCCAAATTTATACCTTCTTTTGATAGGTGTTCGACAACCTGATTGTGTTCCTTGTATATGTCAGAAAAAGAGATGTAAGTGAAGCGGTCTTTAATCTTTAAAGTATCATCAACAAGAAGACCAAGAAGAAGGTTTTTGCAAAATTGAGTTTTGTTAAGTCAGTTAATTATCATCATATAATCCCCATAAACTTGTAATTATGTACATCCTTTATCTATAACATATTATAATAAGTGGTTGCAAGCAAGAAGTTCAACTTGGTTGTTTCTCTTCAAACCAAATCCCATTTTGACATGGAAGAAAACATATTTTGACAAAAAGAGGATGAATCCACCTCTACTCCTTTGACACAGATCACATGAAGCTCCATCAAAATAAGCCCATGGTTGGGATCGATTAGGTGATTCTTCAATCATTACTCTTGTAAGAGCTGCACCTTTTTCCTATAGAAAGTGGTTGAGAATAACAAGAGCTTTTGTTGCTACATGATTAGGAGACGATGGTTTGTCTTAGAGAATGGATTTGTTGCGCCCTAGCCACAAACACTAGAAAATGATCAAAGGGAGTGCCTTAAAAGAATGCGAACAGGGATTTAAAATCCACATCCTCCAATATTCTTCCACCGTTGCTCCTTCCCACTGACTAAGCCGGTTTACCGCTGCACGACATACTACCCATATTTGTTTGGTGAAAGTGCATTGTTGAAAATCGTGCATGATCGTTTCTTCATTGTTTTTGCATAAGGAGAACCAACTTGGCCCAATGACATAACTTCTTTGTGGAACATTCCAAGTTGGAACCTTTCTCTCTATTAGGCACCACATAAATTTTTTTGACTTTGCCAAGCACTTAGATCCAAATCATTTTACACCACCACTTTAATTCTACAAGGGCTCGATCTGAAATCAATGTGATGTATCCAATTTTGGGAGCATAGAATCTAAAAGGAGAGGTACTCCAAATGAGTTCGTCCTCTTTGTTAGATAATCTAATATGATCTGCTATCAAAGCAGTCACATAGGAATTATAGGAATCATGAAAATCTGCTTCTAATCCTAGTTCCTCAACTGTCATCCACCCTTGTCTCCAAATGGTAGTTCTGGCTGGATTGTCGATGTGTGCGAGTTTTGAGAACTCCCTCTAATGTAGAGAGTCAATGAGGGGTTGAGACAAGACATGTTTTTTCCCACTACCGGCCCAAGGATCAAGTCCAATTCTCATGCTATCTCCATTTCTAACCTTCCAAGCCATACCATTGCTAATAACGTTGAAAGAGTTTAGTACAACTGTCCAAACAATTGATATATTTGTTTAAGGTTTGTCAACCCTTCGAATCCAATCTTCTAACGAGCTTGGTACTATATATTTTTGGATGACCATTGTTGAATAAAGACTTTGAGTTGAGATAAGTCTCCAACCAAATTTTGCAACCAGTGCTTTGGAGAACAAAAATATGTTCTTCAAACCCCATCCACCTCGGAGTTTAGGCAATGCTATATTTGTCCCATTTTACTTAGGGAATAACCCTTTTCTCCTAAGTACTAGACCATATAAAATTGTAGCAGATTTTTCTAATCTTCTCTAGGGTACTCTTTGATATCCACAAAAGTGACATCCAATATACATGGATGGTTTCCAATACTAATTTTATAAGTACTAATCTTCTAGCCCTTGCGAGCCATCTGTAGCACTAGCTTTTCAATACTTTTTCCACCTTGGCTATGAGTCATACCCAGTCAACGTTTTTGTAACTGTTAGGCCTGAGTTGAAAACTCAAGTATGTTAATCCATCATCTAAAGGCCTTGCCTTGAACGAAATGGAAAAAGCTAGCTGATGATATTCCTCCTCCAAATTGTGGATGGAGGTTAAAGATTGTTTGTGGTTAGTTACCATACCAATGTTGTGGCCAAAAATAGTAAGGATATCCAAAAGATTATCTACCTATCTCAGTGAACCATTGAAAACGTTGAGTATGTCATCCAAAAATACAAGATGTGTTATTTCCAAGGCCTTGGAATTATGTAAATCCCTTGAAAATCACCACACCTCTTTGTCGCCGCTAGTAACTGACTCAGACCTTAGGCCACAAGAAGAAACAACAAAATGGAAAGATGGAATCTTTGGTGAAGCCCTGATTGGGCATGAAGGAAAGGGGACATTGAACCATTTATCAAGACTGTAAAAGAAACAATCTTTATACAACTCATTAACCATGATATGAAGTGCGATCGGAAGCCTATATGCATTAAAAGGAGTCTGATAAAAAACAAGCTTACTTTGTCATAGGCTTTGGAGAGATCAATCTTGACCACATCACCTTTTAAATTTAGAGTTTTTACGCTATTGAGGCCTTCTTGTGTCACCTCAATCACTTTGTGGATTTTCCTGCCTTATAGGAAATCAAATTTCTCTCTTTAGATGGAATTTGAAAAAATGGGTTTGAGGCGACAAAAAATCACTTTTGAAATCACCTTTTATATAACATTACATAACGAGATAGGGTGCAAGTCATCAAAGGAGGCTGGGGAATCCACTTTTGGAATAAGGGCTATAAATTTTGCATTGAAAGTTGGGAGCATCCTATCTTCCCTTCTAGATTTTTCAATCGTCTGCAGGAGGTATCTCCCCATGATATCATACAATTCCAAAAATAATTCAATGGCCCGACCATTTGGGCCCAGGTTTTTGTCTTTCTAGAAACTGTGCAAGAACTTATTCAGTTATTCCTTTGAGAAATCTTCTATCATGGCCTTGTTCTCCTCTTCTTCTATAAACCTAGGGAATAATTGTGTTGTTTGAATCACTTATGCAATTGTGGCCCCTTCCGGGGCTCTGAATAAATTTTTAAAATGTCTTCTTTCCGTCTCTGCTAGAGCTTTGAAGTCCTCCATCTCTTTTCCCTCTTGGTCTTGGAGCCTCAAAATAGTATTACACATTTTACTCCCCTTTGCATAAGCCTAGAAAAATTGGTATTCTCGTCTTCGAACTCTAACTAAAGGTTGTATTCTTTAGCCTCCATTCTACATCCCTTACTTTTAAGAGATATTTTTTTTTCTGTTTTTCTAACCTAATTAGCTCCTCTCTAGACTCCTAGGAATCAAAGCCCCCCTCCTTATCCTGTAGCCCGTTTTCCATTTCTTCCAGATCAAGAACCTCAACCATTTCTTTCCTTTTGGCCATTTATTTGATTTATGCTTTATGAATTTTAGATTGGCCTCAAACTAAGAAGCTTTCGAGATGCCTTGGCGAGGATAATAAACTCTCCAATGCATCTGTATAAGAGCTAGAAATTCCTCCTCCTTCAACCATAGGGTATTCATCTTAAAAGGGCTAGTAGGGTTCCAAAAAGCTCCTTTTAATTCTAGGAATATTGGATAATGATCCGATATTCCACCCACCCCTACCCATTGTTTGATGAGAGGAAACTAGTCAACAAGGACTTCCACGAGAAAAAAATGTCAATTCTTTTAGCCACTTAATTAACCCATGTCCATTGATTTCTCTAGGTGGGATCAATATTTATCGGATCTATGTGCAATAGACCCCTTTGATCAAGATTACTTGAGGAATAACCAGTTAGACGGTTCGGGGCAACCCTTATCCCGCTTGATTTAACGACTCCCAAGGAAAAATTTAGGTCTCCCCCAATACAACATCCTTATTTCTGAACAAATAATTTCCAAGAAGTTTGCCCCAAAACTCCTTTCTGTTTAGAGAGGGCGC
Organism: Pinus albicaulis; assembly: GCA_034641835.2. Classification (NCBI taxonomy): domain Eukaryota; kingdom Viridiplantae; phylum Streptophyta; class Pinopsida; order Pinales; family Pinaceae; genus Pinus; species Pinus albicaulis. The sequence goes on along the minus strand of CM076571.1, from coordinate 750,547,375 downwards.
ATAAATATTTAACAAATTTAAGGAGGTTCCTAAATCCTCTAAGAAAATTTCAACCCCTATGTCTCAATGCACACACATTCTTGCACCTCCAACTTGAATCCCCCGATCTTCCATTAGCGTCAATCCCCAAAAATTTCCAATCTCCCAACAACGATTCAAGACATTTGACAATTCAATGCCCTCCCCCTATGGTTTCTTGTAAAAATATAATGTCCATACTGCTAACTTCCACCAATATTATCAACGCATGTTTTTTGGAGGGACATGCTAACCCTCGAAAATTAAATGAGTTTAGTTTCATTTGGAAACCACCCTCAGGTGTTTCAATGCTTTCAACGCCCCTTGAATGGATTTTTGATATCAAGTTGCGAGGTCTTCTCTGGCTTGTTCTTTTGCTTTCGATAATCTTGATTTTCTACCCTAACCTTTGCCTTTGGGTGGGGGGGAGGGGGTTATGTTGTGCATGCCCAACCCTGTAGCAAAGCAATCATTTTGTGATGTGACCGACCAAGAGCCTAAATTATACACCAGAGAACTTGTGCCAATCATGTCAGATGAGTATTTGGAGGGAGACGTCACAGGGGAGTAGGAGGGCACAAACACACAAATTGTGCCACTAAGGGAAGAGGGAGTAAGGATTAACTAAGGGACAAGGAAACATCTAAAACCTTAGAGGGATTAAAAATTTCCAAAAATAGTGTTTGAAAAATAATCGACATGTTTATTATGAACAAGAACTGAGAAACATGGAGATTGTTCAAAAGAGCTACCTTAAATCAAGCCTTGCTTCTTGATTCCAACTAAGTCTTCCCGAGTCTTCTTCTCCAACATTGGATGTGAAACCTTTAAAACAAGGTCATGAATACTTGAATTGATTAGGCACTCAATAAGCTCCAGGGTCTGTCCTTGGTCCTTGTTTCTAAGACTAGGGTTCAACTTCTTGGAGGTGAAAACATGTGTCTTTCCATGCATCTGAAGCTTGAAATCCTTGACCAAATGCCCATATTTATGGCACCTCCAACACTTGAAATGGATGCCTTCGTAATCCAGTTCATGTATTAATTTTTCTCCAACTCAATCAATTTCTTCTGGCAATCCTTCCCTTAGATTGATTAAAACCAGAATGTGTGATATAGCCATGATCTTCGATTCCAAATATGAAGCATCATCATTAGAGAATTTTTGAGGTATAAAATGAGATTCCTAAGGAATATTATAAAATAATAGTGGAAATAATAACATAATATTAGATTACCTCACCAAGTTTTGGAGGGAAAAAAGAAAAGAAAACTATTTTTTCAACTCGTAATTTCAACTTATCTCCCTATGATTTTACTCAAATATTGAGTGGGCGATGCAAAATTTAATTTTACATCCAAGGAGTATCCATGTTGCATACTTTAGATGAAATACTGCATGAAAAATGTGAAATACATGAAAAAATGTGATTGTAATCATGTTTTTCATGTATTTCACATTTTTTGTGTTGTAGAGTTCATCAAAAGTATGCAACATGGGTACTCCTTGGAGGAAAAATTATATTTCTCATCCTAAGAGTGCTCTTGCTCTAAATTTGAGTAAAATCATAGGGAGATAAGTTGAAAATACGAGTTGAAAAAGTAGTTTTTTTGTACATTTTTTCTCCAAAAATGGTGAATCATTCCCCATGGTGTATATAATCATATTGAATCCTATTGGTTCTTATAAAGTTGTTTTTTGTTGTACATTTTTGTTTTGAGGCCCATTTTTTACCTCAAAATTTCTCTAACGGCCCCAAATACTTTCCCAAGCTATTCCCATTATCAATAAAAACTCGTTCATCCCATAAATTTAAAGGAATACCTATCAATCTTACCCACGATGACATCGAATCCATTTTCTCCCTTTTTGCGTTAAACAATGACATCCAACAATTGAATATCATAGGGAAGAATCACTTTTTCATTCCTTTTGGGAAACCTTTTTTTCGTCCTTCAAATCTTATAATTCTAGATGTATCAAACCCTTGGCTAACTGTGCCATGTTAGGGGGGCTCTTGACTATGGCTATAACTTCTTTCACCACCCATTCTTTCATAAGATGTAAGTTCAACCTCCTTTCGTGAATCTTTCTTACTAAAGTTTTCTTTGCCAATTCTCGAGCTTTTTGGCACGTCATGTTGGAAAAAGTAACTAGTTTCAGTATTCATATTTGTTTTTATACTCATGTCAATATGTATATCTTATGTTAAAAGAATAATAAGAAATAAAAAAATTAATTTTTTAGGCATGGGTTTCATGTTTAATTTTACTAGTCCTCTAGGTCAAGCATAATTTTCATGCTACTAGGGTTTTTCATATTTCTCTTGAGTTAATAAAGTCCTTATCACTTGTATAATACCCTATTGGGAAATTTGTAACATGTAAAAGATATTAATTATGAGTCTAGAAAGTCATATGAGCCTCCAAGCACAAGTTAGCCTTGATAATGACTAGTCGTCCGAGGGAGGGGTATTTGACCTCATGGAAAGGCTATATATAAAAGAAAATTCAACCTCATTTGCTACAAATTCGATTTGCAATAAGAATATTTTGATATCAAGCAAGAAGAGTGAATAAGGCTAGAGGTCAAAGAACGAGACTAAGTGAAATAAGGAGACCTAATTACCATCCTTTTTTGTCCACACATGCGAGGGTTAGGGTTTTCGCAGGCCAAGAATTGCAGGTCTGAATTGCAGAAAGCCAAAAATTTGAAATCCAAGTTGTAGAAGGGTCGAAACATTGTCTTAACCTAGCTTTGAAAAATTTGGAGACATTTTATTGCTTTAGGAAGGAGTTCTTGGGAGCTTTTCATGTGCCAAAAATAATTACTTCTATTGTTCCAAGAGATTGAAGCTACAAAATTGAAGCTGGAGGCCGAAGCTTAAGCTAAATTTGGAAGCTATTTGAGGAAGGATTGGCCCTTGTTGACATGGTTTATCTTTGATGTCATTGGAATATATTCTTAGAGGTTTGACTTGGCACTCTAAGGAGGACTTGGTATAGGGTTTTGGGTCTTGGTTTTCTCATTTGAAGCAAATTCTATTAGAAGAGAAGATATTATTTTTGGGTTTTCCCCTTAGAGGGGTTTTTCCATGGCTTGGAACCTAATACTTATGCCCATTGTTTTTATTATTTGTTCTCTTGATAATTGTTTGATGAAAATATCTAATAAAGAAACACAAGAAGATAAATAAAGTTCACAAACAATTATTAAGGTTAAGGAGAAATTGAACTAATAGATGCCTTACTGTATTCTCCAACATGGTATCCTAGATAAGGTGAAAAAAGAGAAACTATAAGATCAAATTGTTGACATAAGAATGGATTTCCTCTCAAGGGGAATCATTTTCTAAAGGAAACAAGGATAGAAGAAGAATAGCTATTGATCTAGTAGGAATATTACTACACCAAACTTTCATCAGAGATATCATCATCACAAGAAGGATCAAGCTCTCAATGAAGGAAGGAAAGAGATTCTATTGTTGAATATTTTCTAGTGCATCATCTTGAAGAAAAAGAAGCATCAACTATATTGGGATCATCATTCACTCTTTGACACTATTTGAAGACATAATTGTTGAAGACATCCTAGAAGTCATCATTTTAGGGCATCTTTAAAGTCTCTTTGAAGGTCTTGAAAGCATCAAGATAGTTTGAGACATCATTGAAAGGGAGAACTCTTGGTTTAAAAGTAAGTATCACATTGTATTCTCTGTCTCAATCTACATATCATATGGCTACATTTTGAAAGGAAAACAAGAAGCTCGTTGGATCAACAAACTTCTTTGCATGGAAGAAGAATATTGAATTGGAACTCATAGAAAATGAAGTCATGGAATATATCCTTGGTGAAATAGTTGTACCAGACAAAGAAAATACTCAAGAATTAGCAAAATAAAATAAGGGAGAAGTAAGAACATAAAGAATCATTGTTGATTCCATTAAGGATCATCTAGTTCACTTTGTTGTTGATTTGAATACATCCAAGGCTATGTATGATAAGTTGGTAAAGTTGTACTCTATTAGTACATCAGGTCAAAATATATCCTTGAGAAATAAACTATACATAATAAGGAAGTCAAAGGATGAATACATGGAAACTTATCTTATGAAGATCTCACAATAAGAGATCTGTTGCAAGGGATTGGGGAAAATGTTTCCAAATTTGAAATGACTATTTGTGTATTAAATGCTTTGCCTCTTGATTGGAGAAGTTTTTCAACTAGTATATACTCAAAGAAGGATACTACACCTTTTGATGAGTTATGGGCTCAATGTATCCTGGAAGAATCTAGGATCAAGGAAAAGGATGACACCGAATAAAATGAAAGGTCTCAAGCATTTATTGCAAGGTCCAAGAAGCAGAAAGGAGAAAATCCCAAGGATATTTACTATTGAAGGAAGCTCCATCTCTACCAGGTTCTTTATGTAAATTGTCTTTCTTTTATTAAGTAGAAAGTAGAATATCATGAATTGTTGCATTCTTTAAAAGAGTCTTGATTTTTGTAAAAGCGTGGCATCATAAAAAGAAGCATATGATAGTAGAGGAATATGAGTCTACATAATCAAGTTTCTTTGGTAGGAATAATCTAGCTTTCAAGAATGAGAATATTGGGATGATATTGCATATTATTGTGCATCCAAATATTTTCTAACATACTGTTAAAAGTAGTCATTTTTCAAAGAGGGATTATCAAGATCCTATAAGAACTATCATTTTGCAAGATTCTTGGAAGGAGCATTATGACATGAGTGGTATATATTTCATCTAGAATGGAATCAATACTCTTCAAGGATGAAGGAATGGAAATGGTAAAGTTGCAGCATGAAAGGCATAATGAGTGTCTTTCTTGGGAAAAGAAACCTATATTTGATAGGTATAAGAAGTAGGCTCATTCAAGAAAGGATGGCTAGATGGTTGTATGCGGAAGGAAAGGTATGCATATTTTTAAAGTAACTATTCTCTAGGGTAGGATTCATATCTACAAGAATCTTGCACAAAGAGTTGGTTTTAAAAGTGTGCTTGGTGAGCCTTCCATATGGTTACATGATGCTTGAAATAAGAAAATTTACATGGCTAGAGATGAAGACTCTCACACAAGATTGCATGGCATAAATATGACAACATCAATCAACATCAAGTATATTCTCTTGAAGAAAGAAAGGGAGTTAACTATGACAACTCCAAGGAAGATTGTGTAGCTTGCTAATCAAGTTTGATCCATGGAAATGTTGATTAAAATGAATGCACAGAGAAATATTCTGATACAATATGGAGATGGATCATGCGAAAGGATGTTGATCTCATAAATATTCAAGTAATCAAATACTTTGATGAAAGGGGCCATCATGATAAGGTAATTATAATATTAATATTTTGATATTGGTTATTTGGTTGACATATTGTTTTGCTACCTGGAAGGATATTGCAAAAATGCATAATGAAAGTTGAGACAAGTTCAAATGTTAGGGTTAAACCCTATTCAAAGAACATATGGATTGTGTGACTGGTTTTTGCAGTCCTTGAAGGATTATGCAGTAAAGATGTTTACATTATCATCTTGGGATTGAAAGGTAGTAGTATAAGAGGATAACCTGATGTTCATGTATTGGTATCAATGAAGATCAATTTCATGTTTAGAGGGAGCTATGATAGGTTTAATATAATTCCTTCATTAATGATGACTAAAGGAAAGTGATACAAAAGGTTGATGGCTCTTGTAAAAAGATTGAAGGAAGAAGATGGATCTACAACATTAAAAAAGAAAGAAGCTCAATATAATGAGATACAAAGGAAAGAATGAGCCATGCAACTATCTCCATAAAGAAATCATAGCTGATACACATATAAAGACAAACTAAAGAGCTTGTGGTTATGACTTTCCAATTGAAAGGAAGAGAAAGAATATCTTCTATGCATTAGAGGCAGTGAGAAGTGTCATTAAATACTCTTGAAGGAGCAAGGATCTATCCCCTAACAAAGTGGGAATGACGATCTCCTCTATGGTTGAAAGGGAGTGATGATGAACATCACATTTGTTTTCTTTTCTTCATGTGTCGAGCACTAGGCCATGACTAACAACCGTACAAAAAAGTGAAGGTCATGAAGGGAGAATGGTTAATAGAGGATTGGATAAGCATATGAGATTAATACTCCTTGAGGATAAAGAATCCAAGATAGGAAGTATTCTCATTAGATAAATTTTGATGTCTAAAATGGGCCTCCTAAGGAATAATATAAAATAATAGTGGAAATAATAAATTAAGATTATATTACATCATTAAATTTTAGAGGGAAAAAGGAAAAAAATAATTACTTTTTCAACTTATCTCCCTATGTTTTTACTCAAATTTCGAGTGGGCGCACTCATTGGATGTGGAATTTAATTCCTTATCCAAGGAGTACCCATGTTGCATACTTTAGCCTAACAACCATACATCTATGTGAAGGCCATGAAGAGAGAATGGTGAATGGAGGATTGGATAAGCATATGAGATTAATACTCCTCGAGGATAAAGAATCCAATATAGGAATTATTCTCATTAGATAAATATTGATGTCTAAAATGGGTTTCCTAAGGAATAATATAAAATAATAGTGGAAATAATAAAATAAGATTAGATTACATCGTAAAAATTTTAAGAGGTAAAAAATAAAAAAATAAAACTATTTTTCCAACTCATATCCTTATGATTTTACTCAAATTTTGAGTGGGAGAAATCATTGGATGTGGAATTTAATTCAACTCTCTAGTGATCACCTCCCTAAGTGTGAGTCCGGGGGTGGAACATATGCTCCCTCGGTTGTAGACCATGCCATCCCTAAGCCAATATTCATCAACTTGTGCACCCACCAAATGCCTCAATTGAAGAGTCTCCCTCCTACCCATGAAACATTGTGTCTCATCCAACTGTCTAGGGCGAGCCTCCATGTCCTGCTACATGTACTCAAGGAATAATAGGGCAGCAACCAAACCCTCAGAAAGTCTAAGCCATGTTGGAGAGCGATGTGTATGTAAGTCCCCATGAGTATGACCAAGAGTGCACATGGAAACTTGAAGGTAATCCCATGGATGACCCTCTCTCTGTCCTGGCCCTGTTGATAACTCCATCAAAGAATTGACTTTGCTGAACAATGCGTCCCCTGATGCTCACCAGTTCCCCCATCCATATGGGGTGAGATCCATCCAATGGTATGCCTCCTCCCACTCCATGGTGTAAACCAGTGCACCACAATAGACTGCCATGCATCTACTTGCTCACCTGCAAACCACTGCTCAACGTTGCATGATCCTACACGCCATTGGATTCTAAGATCTAAAACTGAGATAGTACACATCGACCCGCACCTTATTAGTATCGCCACCTCCACTATCGCATCACTGTACCCTCTAATGCATGGGCCTCACCTCCCAATCCTCCCTCAGAGACACAAGAGGTCAATCCACTTATGTACCAGTGGCAATGCCACCACTGTGATGCTCCTTGGTGACTGTTGAGTCCCAACTAACTGCAGAGAGTTCTTGGCCCCAAATAAGGCACAATTTGGTGTCTTGCCAATGCCATCTCCTCCAAAAAATTCCTTCCAGAGTATGTTGATTATCCCGCGATCCCTTGTACAAACATCATACCAAAACGACACAGGGAGTCCCCTCAAAAATTGACCGGTCACTGGTGCTGATAGAGACTCCCCTAACGAAAGTGTGCACTCGAATTCTGGGTCAAATATATTACCAAGGCTATAATTAACTTGTGTACTTGGTAAGTGGTGTTAGGGTCCCGTGATTTGGCTGATTGGCAAGCCAAGTGACAGGGTAACATCAAACCAATCTTTGGAGCCCAAGGACCTAGCCTTCCTGGACTCAAAGGGGGCTCTCTCTATTTGTGTAAGGGATATCTATGTGTTTTTCTTTTTATGTTTCTGATTTTAGGCTAGTTATGAAGTAGGTTTTTGGTTTTTCTTTTAGGTTTGTGAGGGAGGAACTGATCAAAGACTAAGATAGATAAAAATATTGTCAGATCAACTGGGCTATGGGGTCGAAAAGGTCAAGAAAGCTTCAGATGGTGATAGAAGGTATGTTGAAGGGCCGATTTGATCAAGGTAAAATGGATCTTTGGGTAAAATGAAGTGGGATGGACACTAAGTTTGTGAAGAAAAATGCTGTCAAACATAAATAGTTCAATAACTGACATAAACATGGTAGGGCTAACCATTAATCATGATAAATGTAACTATAAACTGATAAATGCATAGAAATAAACATTCAAGCAATACATAGAGATATATGACTCTCTAACTTTAGGAAATTGCTATCAGACTTTGGGGAAAGACAATTAAGACAAACAAATAACTCAAAGCACTATGAGGAAACACCTAGACATAGTATTTCAAGCTATCGGGCACTTTGAAGTAAGATTGCAGAGTTTTAGGCAAAGGGCAAGATCAGTACAAGACCTCCTTGGTTCAACTAAGACAATCAAACAATCAAAGAAAGGTTTCAGAGGTGGAGCTATGACTAGCCATGAGTAAGCAGGGCATACTATGAATCATACTTAGCATGCATAAAACCATAAATGAAACAAGCAAACAATTTCTTCAGTTATCAAAGAGCAATCAAGGATTATTTGATATGACTAAGAAGGAAGAAAACATATAAGCTATAAAGAAATAGGAAATCTGAGGTGCCTCCAAGGGCATGTCTCAAATCTATTCTCTATTGTCTTATAGCAAGTAAGAACATGAAATATGTAATGAAAACTAAGAAGCATAACAGAGAGGGACACTATACCATTTTACCACGTCAAGGAATCCAATAGCAGTCCTCTTTCATTATCCAAAACATTCAAGAAACTATCCAATGCATGAGAAAAGTATTTCTTCCAAGGTTGTATAACCATATATTGCTCTATATCATCAAGTTCAGCCTTATTTAAAATGAAGTCTCTTGGAATATATAGGCCAAGATGAGGGAAAACCTCCTAGTGAAACTAGCAAGCTCATTGGCCCATCAAAAATATCTGATTTTGTCCTTGAGGCTTTGCAAAGCCCAAGGCACAAAATATCTATAAAAATATCCTAAAAATGCTAAAAAAAGGAAATTATATTGACTTTTCCTAACTAACCATGGCCAAAAAAGGCTAAACGCACATTAGGAAAAGCCACTTTAGAAAAGTGCATTTTTCACAAAAATACTTAAGAAATATATCGGCAGAAAATCCCTTGTATTGTGGGCAACTTTTGGAGGCCTTCCCGATGTCAAAACGAGGCCGGTGATGGCTTGTTGGAAAGCTCTGGATGTCTAGTTTCTGAAAATTCTTTGTTTTCTCCAAACTGATCATTAGAAGTCTATGAAAATCTGACCTATGTGAAAAAACTCAGAAATTAGACTTTGCTGATATGCGGGGCAGAGTGTTGAAAAAGTGACTGTTTTTCGCCATTTTGGGGGACCAAATCATCTTCAACTGATCTGAAAATTGTTGAGTAGATGCCCCTAAAATTATGGCATCCAATGATACCATTTTCATCCTTTGAGGACGTCTCAAACAGAAATGGCGATGCCCATGATTTTTAGCAAAAAGTCCAAAAATGTCAAAAAACCAAAACTTGTCGAATTTTGCCCAATTTTGGCAAGCATGACCCTCATGGGTTTTCAGAAGCATGCTGAGAAGTAGAGACAAAAATTTGAAGCCTTGATATGTCTTTCTTCATTTTTGGTGCCGGGCGCCTCTTTTGAGCTTTCTTGAGCCTTTCTTGTGTGGCCTTCAATTTCCGTCGGGCGAACTGATTAAGCTTCTTATAGTGCCCGGTCATTCTTCTTTGAAGGTCCAAATCTCTATTGGCCTTTTCCAACTTCTTCTCCAAGTGGTCATTCACCCTTTCAAGCCGTGCTTCTCTATTTTTTTCTATCTCTTGGGTGAATAAAGTAGTGAGAGGAAAATATTGGAAAAGGGCAGCCTCTTCCACTTTTTGTTTCTCTAAGGCTCTTCTGAGTCTCATGGTCCTTGGCCTCTTTCTCCTTGGCTAATATTCTTCTTTACTATCATTTAACTCGCCCATGAGTTCTTACAACTTAATTTGCGCTTTGGAGGCCTCTTTTTGATATTTGATAGCCCGTGTCTCATATACGGCCATGTGGACACTCATCTGCTTGTTTTGTGTTTGCAGAAAATGAATGAGGTTTTTAGACCTCTCTAGATCCGCTCTTAGAACATGAATTTGTTCTTCTCTATTTATCAAGAGAGAGTCCAGGATTCTGGCCTCATTTTTGCTGTCATCACTGTTTATCTGAATTATGTCAAAGTCCCTCTCTTTTTCATGGCTACTTTATTCCTTCTCCTTTCCCTTGCTTTGGGTGGCCTTCTTGGTCTTCCTCCTTTTTGGTAATTCAACAATGGATTGTTTGGGAAACTTCCCTTTGCTTCGGAGGGCTCTAGTAACATTTGGAGTTACAGTTTGAGGCACTCTCTTTCTTGATGTTCGGGGCTTTGTCACCTTTGGAGAATAAAGCATGGCCCCTTGCCTAGGAGAGGCAGCTAGCACATGCTCAATTTGGTCTTTGCCCTTGCTACTCCCCTCATCATCCTTGCCACTGTTTTGACCTTCTTCATGAATTTTTTGACTATCACCTTGCAGATCTTTTTGAAGGCTGCCCTTTTCACTCTTGTCCCTGCTTTCTTCAGGACTTTTAGGCTCGGTATCTTCAATGTTTTGTGCTTCATCTTCATCATGTTTGTTTCTGTGAGGGCTACCAATATCCTCCTCTTTGTGGCTGCTGTGTTCCTCATCAAACTGTTTCATTTCTTCATCATTGCCCTCTTCACTGTTTTTCTCTTCTTCATGGTATTCTTCTTCATCAATGTGCTGCCTTTCCTCACTGTGTTTTTCTTCACTTTTCTCCCTTTGACTTGGATCCTCTTCACTGTTTTGTTCTTTATCACTATGCTGCCTTTCCTCACTGTGCTCCTCTTCTTGATCAATCATGGGATATTTTAGCTTCTTAGGAATGGGCTTACTAGAAGAAGGAGAAAGATGCTAAGTGGAAGGTGAAGGAGATGCATGGGATGAAGAAACAGTGGCAAAATCAGGATGTGAAATGAAAGTGTCCCAAGAGATTTCCTTCTTCTCAAGTTGATGAAGAATGACAATCTTGATAAGTGAATGATGGAAAAGACAAGCTGGCTGCTGAGAGGAAGGTCTCTTTTGAACAGTGGAAGCCATCTTTTCAACACTTCTATGGAGGGAAAAAGGGAGGTTTAACAATTGGGCTCTTGTGAAGTGCATGAGTAACCAGACATGGTAAGCATAGACCCGGGAAAACCTTCCCTCGCATGTGAAATATTTCATGATTATCTTCATGAGGGGAGCATAGCTAGTCAACAAATATGAAAAAGAAAAAATGGATGGGCATGCATCCCGATGCTCTGGTTTCAAAAAGGGTTTGTACTGTTCTGAGTCTAGGTAGCTCTGCTTAAACTATTTTTATCTGACATACGTAATTTTGGTAGCTCTGGAAATGGATCTAGGAGAAAACTTGAAGTCTAAGCCTGCTAGCTGAACATGTTTCCCTTGTAGTCTTAAAGCCAATATATGTGTCAAGGGAAGATAACTTTTCACCTCCTGAACCCTTTGAAAAAACTCTAAATATCCAACTTCATGAAAGTTAAACAGAACTGAAGGATGGGCATTTACTTCCTCAGTTGAAAAAGGTTCATACCTCTTGTGAGGGCCACTTATACTGTCTTGCCTGGGAGGCATTTTGCTTTGGATACTCTTTGCTGGCTGACCAAGACAATGACTGATTCAAATGGTCTCTGAAATAGTCTCCCAACACCACACCTTCTCCTCCTTGCAAGTCACTGTGCTTCTTTGATGTTAGCAAATAAGTATTTGTCAAATGATAACCAAAAAAACTTTGATCATTGTGTTTGAGCAAAGATCTTGAATAAGATATGTTTTGGGGTTCTTTGTTGAAGAAGGATTTCCTTTGTTTTGGCAAAAAATATCCTCCCTTCAAGCACTGCCCCTTTGCTATTCACTGCCCTTTGAAAAAGTAAGCAAGATATATTTCAACTGACTTGAAGACCTTTCAAAATAGACTCTGCTTTTTGGACTCTGGGGGCTGCACAAAGTTTACTATCTAACAACACGTAAAGGACCTCTTTAAATTGACCAAGCCTTCATCTTCTAACCACTGTTTCCCTCTGATTTTTAACAAACAAAAGCCTTTGCAAAATATTGTTAAGATATTTATTTTACATTGATTTGAAGACCTCTTAAACTAACTCTGCTCCTTTATAGTAACTATGGGCTGTCTTAGCTATTTTTATTAGCACAACAAAGAGTTTTCAAATTGGGATAACAAACCTCCCTTCTCTCACTGTTTTAATCCTTGACACTCACAGCAACAAAAACTTCTTTGATTTTGACCAAATGCCCAAACTCCTAATCACTGTGTCCTTCTTTGTTTTTTAGGAGACAAGGTTTGTGCTTTGTTAACACTGTTAGGACACCTCTTCAAGAAAATTTGAGACCTCTTCACAACACAAGGAGACCTCCTTCAATTTTGACAAAAACTCTATCTCTTTTCCACTGTTTATCTCTTTGTTTTTTTAGGTGATGAAGTACCTTTAAAATCACTGTTTCTTCTTAGGGAAAACATAGAAAAAACACCCCCCTTTAACTTGAAAATTTACCACGAAGTGAAGAAGTACGTTGAAGAATTTTTATGGGCCTTGTTGATCCTTGATTCAGCTTTCAAAGGCGCTTTTAGAAACCTTTTGGGTGAGTGGCACGTTTGAAGCGGAGGGTGCCGCGCATATGGAGGCTGTCGGGTATTTTTCGGGCACCGGTGAATGCAGACATAGGCGCGCTGCGCAGTAGTTTGAACACTGTGTTCAGGCGCTCACAGGCGCGTCGCGCAGCGTTCTGAGCCCAAAAAACTTGAAGAAATTCCTGAAATCACTTTGTTTCTTCAGTGAGCAACTAAGGATGATTTCTTCATGGTTTGATATTTGCATAATGGGCCCTTTAAACGGTCATTTTCGCCTTTATAATTCAAATAAGCTCAAAAACATTTGTATTTAATTTGTAAGGGTTTGGATACCTTTTGAAAATGATTTTTGTCATATCAAACATAATTCACTGTTCCTGGTAATATATGACTTTTAAAAAAAATACCATCAGGACCTATTTTATTAACTGTCTTCTTCGTATGCATATGAGGAGGCTATTGTTGAAAAGGGAGGCTATTCTGTCCCTTAAAAAAGAAAATTGCTTCAGGAACCATATCAAATACTGCTGAACTGTTAGGCACCTTATAACATTTCCTCTTGACTGTGGAAAAGACCTCATTTGCACTCACCAAGATTTGACCTATATCTGTTTATCAAAGAGAAGGCTTTTAAAGACCCTCAATGCAATCATATACAACATCAGAGTTTGTTCATATGTACATAAAGAGGTCTTGTCTACGACTATGGTATGCCTTGTTTCTTTGAATGTTGTCTTGAATTTGAGACATTTTGTCATACCCTTCCTGTCATTTTGATGAGCCTGTTCCAAGTTTTGGACATTCTAGCCTCTGGTTACTCTTCGAAGGAGGCCTTTATAGATAAAGAGAAAAGGATTCTTTTGACACCCTTGTATCACTGCTTTGATGATGTCACAAATGGCTTCAAATCATGAACCTTCAGTTGCTTCCTACTGATTTTCAACCTTGTCTTTTAAACAGTGAACTCCTTTAAACACTACTTGAAACACTACTGCTGTATCAGTTGTTTCATCCTTTGGAGGAACTGGTGTAAACAAGTCTTTAGGCCATTTGAAACACTGTTAGTCTTGTGCTCTTTGAATGAGGCTATACCTCTGTTCCTGACCCTCTGTTTTTTAAATGAAGGAGGCCTTTATCATATTCCTAACCATCTGCTTCTAAATGAAGGAGGTTAACATAATATTTCCAAACCATCTGCTCTTTATACTGGAGGAGGTTTACAACAAGTCACCCAACCATTTGCTCTTGCTTGGAGGAGGTTTGCAACAAGTGACCCAACCATCTGCTCATGTTTGGAGGAGGTTAACACAGTCATGACATTTCATCCCTTTCTCAAACTGTGTCCTCTCCTTGTAATACATATCTCTGCTTGGTATATCACAATAAGTAATAAAGTGAAAATTTGACAATATGCTAAAAAAGGCATGTTCTGAGATATGTATCCTGTGGTCGAAATATCCTTGTGAACCTTTAAGCCAGGAGCCACATGGCTTGCATTTGTAGAGTATTTGCTTGCTAGTCATCACTTACTAACCTTTCTTGACTGTGTTTGCAGAGGTCTATTGAATTTTCTCTCTACTAGTATTCTTATCCCAAGCTCAAAACAACATGAGAAGCAGCTGTCTTCTTATGTTTAGTTTGATAATGTCTTCTGGAATACTTGTACATCTCTTCTTTTGAAAGAGACACTGAAACACTGTAGATCAACATAATATCAGTTTGGCTTTTGAAACATGTACTGCTGAGACATCAAGACCTTTTAGTGGCGCGACCTATGGGTGTATCAAGCTTTTTAGATTAAGCGCTCATTCAGGGTTGGCTGGTATTGAGCAAAATATTTTGGCTTAGGATGTTTTCGCCAAGGAAGGGATTCTGTAAAGCGCCGCTACCTAACTTAGGGGTGATCTTTGACAGATTTTGAGTATTCTCTTTGGTATGATTAGATCTCAAAATGGCATGTGACCAGAGGTAAGGTGGTTGAATTTTTATCAATAGTTGGTTAATGAAAGACCCGGGGATGAGTGTAAATGACAACAGATAACTTTAGCGCAAGACAGCTCATGGACAGGATGATAGGACTGAAACCAGATAGGAACTGACAACTAGGTTTTTTCTCATCATAGGCTGACTGGAAAAGGCAGGAGGATAAAAATTGTTTAGGGGTGTTTTCTAGATGATAGATTTGACAATTTGGAAATCATCTTCTAGAAAAATTGGCTTAAGAAACTTCTCATCATCAACAGGTGAAAAACACTGATGACTAACAGTGGCTCCATTTGGGGAGGGTAGCTCCCTTTCAGGAGGTGTCCAAAATTTCAGATCTCTGGCCTTTGCAGACCAATGCCTTTATCCATTGGCGCAAATTTCTTTCTTCTTTGATGCTATTTCTGAAAATTGACAGCATGATTAACATCAAAGTCATTTCTACCTACCTTGCTACATTTCCTAACATTTTTCCTTCTTTCGGGTGCATTTGGACTAGCAACCCTTTGACATAATATTTCTGAAAAATGACACTATCTAATTCTACACTTATATTCGTCGGGATTTCAGATTAAACTGATGAACTCCTTTGTTTCTCTACCTATGCTAGATCGACTGTCAAGATTAAGCTGTTTGACAGAATTTTTATTCTCTAATCTAAAACATGAAATTGAAAAATGACCAAATCAGGATTAGACAATCTAATTTGTCATGTACTTGTGGCATGAAAGACAAACTACACACAAATATTATTTTGCATGAACATGAAATTTAGAAAAATCAGGGTTAGGATACACAGTTTGTTTTTCATCCCTGTTTTCCTCTTTGGTTCTGTTTTGAGCATGTGGAACCAGTATCTTTTCCTAATCTATTTTCTTTGACAAGTCAAGCTTACACAATATTGACTATCTCTCCTCTCACTAACTTATCAGCAAATAAATTTAAAACATGTCCAGTTATGATTAGGCTAGATAATGAAAAAGACATTTTGAGCAATAGTAGCGGCATTTAGACTTGTGCGCTTTCAGAATGACTGTTTTTTTGAACATGGGGCTTTCTTTCTATTTTTCAAACTGCCTTCTTTTTCTACTTTTCTATTGTTTTTGACTTTTCTATTTTTTGTTTTATTTCTTGAAACAATGATATATACAATGATTGAAAAATCTGGAACTAGAAATCCTGAAAATGGTGAAACTTGAGCATCTTATCTTCATAAGGATCTCCTGACACTCTTGGTCCACTCAGCTCTTGAAAAGAAAAGTTTGGAAAATTTTCTCTTTCAAGCATAACATAAATATTCATGCATGAATCTCTAAACAACCCCGTATCTTCCCACTGTACTTCTTTATACCTTTGATCTCCACTTCTCCTTTTGTTGTACATATTTTTCAAATAATGCAGATATTCTTTGTTATTTTTGAAGTATATGATGACATCATCAAGGTACATCAGAATGCAAAAATTTAGAACTGGAAACATGGCTTTTAGGAGCATGTTTTTGGTGTCTGATGGTTTTGCAATTCTGGGTTTGAATATGGAAATACTTCCAGCATACTTGAAAAATTCTTTGAGCTGTTTGCTTTGCAAAGGAATTATTTGGCGATACCCTGAAACATCATTTTGTAAGGAAACATGACTAGAAGCACCTATCATTTGTATAGCATGGTCTTGAGCAGGAAGGATATAATTTCTATCCCAAGGGTGTGTATTTGTGTTTCTAAAATCAACACAGATCCTATGTCCAGCTGTCTTGTCTTTGATTATTATTGTTTGGTCAAGATTTTTGTATTTTCTTTTGTCGAAGCTATTTCTTGGAGTAATGGCAGTGTCATAGTGATTCTCACTGTTTTTTCTACAAAGAGTAGTATCTTGAACAATCTTGCAAATTCTAGTAGTTCGAAGTCTTTGGTGGAGTGACAGAATGTTAGCTAGTTCACACAACTCAGGTATATTTGGGCTGAAGTCATCATATCCTTTTATAAGAACTTTACCAGACATTTTTTCTAGATTTTTAGCTGTTGTGGCTACAATCAAGGTTTCATTTGAGGGGTTAGAGTTATGAGATGATAAATCCTCAAGGTATGGTAAGAACATTAAGCTTCCTTACCCCTGATTTCCAAAAAGGTTGGTAATATGCAAGTCTTCTAGTGCCCCTAATTTGAAAAAGTCTCCTGATGTTACTGCTGATGTTTGTCTATGGTTTGAGAAATTTTCTTGATGGTATATAATGTTTTGTGCTTCTTTCTCTATTTCTGTTTCAAGAGGAACAAACTCTCTTTCCTCAAGACATAACTGCTCATGGTCATGATAATTTTGAGCGTCCAGCTCATCACCGAGAATCCAGGGTAGCTAATGTGGTGGGTCTAAGTTTGTTTCAAATTCTCCTAACTGTTCCTCAATGTCTTCATCAGTGTGTAAAATGAAGGAATTCAGATCATAATGCAAGGAGTACATCACGATGTTATCTGGCCTTTCTTGGCTGCTGACCATATATTTGATGCGTGATTCCTGATAGAGTATTCTAGTTTGGTTAAACACAAGAATAGTGGTGTAGAACATATCAAGTTGAATATTTCCCTGAAGCTTGGCTCCCCAAGTTCTAGATAAAAGAATTTCGTACTTGGTGTTGAGTCCCGAATTTGTCTCTTTTCCATACACTTTTCCATATCTCTTTCACTCACCTAAACCTCCAAAATTGTCAATATCATGTGCAAAAGGGTATCTAACATGGTTTTTAATTATGTTTGTGTGTTTTCTATTTGATTTAGATTTAGTTCATACAGCTGCGGAAACTTGTCACTTTCCGCAGCCGCTGCAACTTTCCGCAGCTATTTTGTGGAAATCAATGTTACAGGTGTCAACGAAGGGAACGAGCCACATGGGCAGGCTAGGAATGACAAGGACATGGTTCGTGTCCTATTGGTTCAAATAAATTCGTCAAGGAAAGCCGCGGTCAAAGCCATCCACGTGGAAGTCAACTGTGGAGTTCTATGTCGGCTGGACTCTGTTTCGTGGCATAGAAACATCCATACGGCCGTTTCCCAAGCTTGTGGAAGTTAATTGACATCTGTGCAAAGTTCGGGAGTTGAATTTAAGCGCCCACCTTCCATAGATCCGTTTCCCAACATGGCCATACTCCTAAATCCGTGGCCTTAGTGGTCTACGTGCTGGCTGCTATCATAAACTTCAGGAGACAGTTACATTTTATTGCTTTATAAAGAGCGTTTGCATACGCACGTAGAGTTAGTGAATGTAAGTTGATAGTTGTTAGTTGTTAAGTTGATGTGCGTACTCTGTTATGTGGTGATTACGCTGCCTTGAGCCGTAATACCACCACTGTAATGACTTTCCTTTTAATGTGAAAAACTCTGTTTCATAACTTAATTCATGTTTGAAGATCATACCAGAGCTGCGTAGAGGGCCCCTGCTCAGCCGAGGTTCTGTGTATTAATGTATATATTTTTCATTTCATTTCTTTAAGCAGTCATTGTATCATAACCCATTACATGTTCATATTTCATAGTTGTTTTATTTCTGTTCATACAGTTCTGTAATTTCCATTGCATTCCTGTCTTTTATGTTTTTATGATTGTTAAAATACTGATCAGTTTTCTTGTGCAGGTTTTAGGTAGACACCCCGGGGCATTTTCATAGTATTTTCGCTAATGATATGAAACCGATATTATTCTGCTGCTATAGTTTTAATTCCTTTCGTCAGCTTTTGTGTAACTTCTCGCTTTGTCTTCAGGCACTCTTGTATTTTTGTTTATCTCGATTCAAAGAGGTTAAAATTAGACATTAAGCTACTCATAGTGTCTTCACTATTCGAAAGCCACAACGGGATCGATGGAGGGGCCGCATGATGAAATGTGTATTAGTATTAGTTTTTTTTCGCAAAATTAGATATATTAAGTCGCTTGCGTCATTTTCGTCATTCGAAAGCTGCTGTACCGGGATCGATGGTGAGGGGTCGCATGATGAAGTGTGTAGTTTAGTATTAGTTTCTTTTTTCCGCAAACAATATATTGAATCATGTATGACATCTTCAATTGCCTCCGAAAGCCACAGCTGGACTGATGGCGAGGGATTGAATCATGTGTGTATGGTTTAGTATTAGTTTACTTTCCGCAAATTAAATATCAGTTACACAAGTTGTTTATGATTACTTCCGCAAGTCATAGCTGGTCTAATGATGAAGGGTCAGAAAATGAATTGATGTAATCTGCTTTAGATTTCTTTCATTGCAATTTTGAATTTCCATAAGCGTAGTTTCTTTTGTGTTCGGGCCATGTTAAAGAATATTTAGTTTTCATATTCACTAGTTTCTTGTTTTGATTCATTAGATTAACAAGACTTTCCATTTCAGCAGTTTACTTTCTTTTGTCATTGTAATTTCAATTTGCTTTTGAAGTTTCGAGATTGGTAAATCATTATAGGGGATATCACTTCCTTGAACAATTATAACCAAGCTTGTTTCTCACTTTAGAATTTCAATTTCACCTTAGAAAGACCATAAACGACAAAAAGGTAAGAAAGAGGTTATCTTGCACATATAGTGCGTCGCACTTCATCAGCTTACGATTCTCGGATTGACAATTAAATGCAGCAATTTAGGACACTAAATTGACCAAACATTTTGGCGCTGCTAAGCTGTGAAGTGTAACTAGGTAGCCAATTTCTTAAAAAAAAAAACAAAATAATAAAATAAGGGAAAACTTGATAACTTCTTGAAGTATGCTCTCCTCTTGCACCTAGTGTGATATGGAGGATCAGAAAAGAGAGTTATTGGTTTATTAATTTCTTAAGTATGTTCTCTTATTGCACCTAGTGTGACCTAGAAGATTAGAAAGAGAATTATTAGCCCAACTTTAAAAAATAAAAAATAATAAAAAATAATAAAAAAAATGACATGCATAGAGCAAGAGATTCTAGGGGAAGGTTTTTAGCTAAAGCCAAGAGTTCGATTTTCACAATTCCATCTTCTTCAAGGCATAGACAATAATCACCACCATCTACCCCTAGCCTTAAGATTTTTGGAAATCAAAGACCAGCTGAATTAGAGGATTACACCACCTACTAAAGTCTACTTAGAAAACAAGGAAACTTTCTCTCATCCTTCCTTGATAGAAGAACTAGAGGAATATAAGGACTCTAAAGAAGCTATCATGGCAGAAGAAGTAATAAATAGAGGTGGAGGTAGAGGAGGAGGAGATAATGAAGATAACAATGGTGAAGGAAATAATGGTAGAAATAGGGACGATTTTCTTGGATTCCCTATAGTTGATGAGGAAACTCATGTAACAATGAAAAATATTTCACCATCTGTTCTCCCTAACTTTTATGGATTACGAAGTGAAGATCCTGAAACATTTCTGTTTGAGTTTGAAGTAGTGTGCCGAACTTATGACTACATGGAAGATTCTCAAAAACTCAAACTATTTCCTTCAACCTTGAAGGGATCTGCTTTGAAATGGTTCATGGGATTAGCCACTCAATCTATCAGGACTTGGAATGATATGAAACAAACATTTTTGGATAGATACTTGGAATATTGTATGCCCACTAATCACAAGGATGAGGTATTCAAAATGATGCAAAAAAAGATGAAAATTTGGAAGACTTAATTGAAAGATTTCAATACAACTTGAAAAGAGCAAAGATGAGCAACTTAGATAATGAAACCTCGAAAGCCCTCCTATTAAAAGCCATTAGAGATGAATGGATAGACATTTTAAACATGATGGGTAAAGGAGACATTTCTCAACTCCCATTTCATGATATAACAGAACTATGTATCCAATTCTCAGGGGGAAGATCTAAAACTGGAAAAGGGCCTAGGGATTCTTCTCTTATTAGGGCTAACAAATCTGCAACTGGATCAGTAAGTAGGGCAGAGATTGGTAATATGCTTGATGAGTTTAAAACTGATATCTTAGAGGGTCTTAGTGAACAACTAGACACCCTTAAAATCCAAAACAAGCAGAAAGCAGAAACAGATGCTTTAGCCATCTTTTGTCCGAAATGTAGAAAGAAACATGCTTTAAGGGAATGTCCCTTGGATGCAAAAGTTGTAGAAACATGTATGATTTGCTCGGAAAATCATGAGATCAAGGATTGTCCTTCAATCCCTGGACTCAAAGCTGTTTTTCAAGAAGATCCAAATTCAATAGAATCTCTCTGTTTTGTCGCAAGGAGACCTTGGCAGGGACAACAATCTCAAGGGTTTAATAACCCTATGAATCCTCAAACCCCACCAAATTGGACTCCTTGGCAACAACCTTGGCCCCAACATCAAAACTCATATCAGCCATGGGTACAAGGGATGCAAAATCCTTATGGGAGATTTGCTCATTTTTATCAATATCCTCCATCTTTTCAAAACCAACAAGCTCCACAATTTCCAAGCCAAAATCCACAACAACTTTCATTGCCATTTCCACAACATCAACCTTCTCAACAAAATACAAATCCTCAACTCATGCTTCCATACCAACAAAATACAAATCAACTTCCAGCTCAGCCATTGCCAAATCCTAACAATAAGAATCCTCAAACTACTTATATGGTAGAAGGACAACAATTTCCTACCTATATGATTGTTCCTCTCAACGATGTACAACTCAGATATGGTAGAGTTTTAGAAAAACCTTCTATAGACATTCAAGAGCAAGATACCTCTGAGGAGGACTCTCTTCAAGTCAATAAGGGTTCTGAGGAAGAATCTCTTCAAAATTCAAAAATTCAAAAAGAAAAAGAAAAGCTAGCATCCACAACTCCTCTAGTTGAGCAACCTGTATCTTCATCTACACCTCCTTTTCCGGAAAGACTACAAATTGATAAGGGGGTGGAAAAACAAATTTTGTTGCCTAACTATGACTTCCTAGATGAATTGAAGAATGTTTGTATCAAGATTCCATTGCTACAAGCCATTCGAGAAATTCCTATTCTAGCAAAAACCATAAAGGAGTTGAGTTTCAAAAGACCAGGAAGAAAGCTAAAGGACACAAGAAGAATCCCCCTGGTAGGAAAGATTGCAGACATTATGATGGGAAAAATTGCCATGCAGAAATATGTAGATCCAGGAAGTCCAATTGTCAAGACACATATAAATGGGATAGAAATTCCAAACACATTGATTGACTTAGGGGCTACTATCAACATTATGAGTAGACAGACTATGGAACAGCTAAAACTTCCTAACCTTCTTTTTACACCTACTTTACTGCAACTTGCAGATCGATCAGTTATTAAACGAGATGGTGTATTAGAAGATATTTCAGTCTCCTTAGATTCTTGGGAATATGCAGTAGATTTTATGATCTTGACTCCCAAGAATAATCTAGGAGGGCACCCACTTATTTTAGGAAGACCTTGGCTAGCCACAGCTGATGCTTTTATTAGTTGTAGATCTGGGGACATGTACATTTCTAATGGTAATTCGACAAAGAAATTCAATTTGTATCCTCCCGCAAGAGCAATTACAGAAATAGGAGACAATGAATGGGTCGATGATGAGAACACTATACAACCTGTCTTTACCATTTCTGAGATTAGTGAGGATAGTCAAATTCTGAACACATTAGAAAATTTTGAGATAACTTCGGAATATGACCCCACACAATTTCAGTTGGAATCTGACATAGAATATTTATCATCAAGACAAATGTCTCTTTACTCTATGGAAGAATTTGGTAATTCTGTTTTTGAGATTTTTCCAGAAAAGACATTGAATATCAATAAACATCTGGAGAAGTCACAACAAAAAGAACTAACCAGAATCTTGCAAAAACATTCTACTGCATTTGCATGGGAGTATACTGACATGAAGGGTATTGATCCTAAGACTTGCATCCATCATATCTATATTGAGGAAAACAGTAGACCAATCAGACAACCTCAAAGAAGGATGAATCCAAATCTTAGGGAGATAGTGAAAGAAAAGCTCCAAAAACTTCTCAATGTAAACTTCATTTATCCAATTTCAGATAGCCGATGGGTTTCTCCTTTGGTTATAGTACCTAAAAAGAATGGTAAATGGAGAGTATGCATTGATTACGGGGAGTTGAACAAAGCAACTTTGAAGGATCACTTTCCTTTGCCTTTTATTGATCAGGTATTAGATACATTAGCAGGTAAAAAGTACTTTTCATTTTTGGATGGTTTTAGTGGCTATAATCAAATTCAGGTAGCACCTGAAGATCAATATAAGACCACATTTACTTGTCCATGGGGAACTTTTTCCTACCGAGTGCTTCCTTTTGGGTTATGTAATGCACCAGCAACATTCCAAAGAGCAGTACTAGGAATTTTTTTTGATCTAATCCATGATTGTGTAGAGGTTTATATGGATGATTTTACAGTTTATGGTAATTCATTTGAAGAGGCATTAGAAAATTTGGAAAAAGTTCTCATAAGATGTAAAGAAACAAACCTTTCATTAAGCCATGAAAAATGCTTTATGATGTTTACTGAAGGGATTGGTTTAGGACATCATATTTCAGGAGATGGAATTAAAGTTGATAGATCAAAAGTTGAAGTCATCTCCAAGTTGCCTATTCCAAATTGTCAAAGAGATGTTAGAAGTTTTCTAGGATTTATTGGTTACTATAGAAGATTTATAGAGAACTTCACTAAAATAGCATCTCCACTCTTCAAGTTGCTTACAAAAGACTGTGAATTTAAATGGGATCCTGATTGTCAATCCGCTTTTGAAACTTTGAATACAAGAATATCTGAAGCACCTGTCTTGAGAGGACCAAATTGGAAACTTCCTTTCCATATTTCTACAGATGCTTCAGATACAGCTCTTGGAGCTGTGTTGGGTCAAAAAGATTTAATTCCTTATGCCATTTATTACACCGGTAAAAATTTGACTCCCACAGAGTTGAATTATACTGTGACTGAAAAAGAGTTCTTAGCTGTTGTTCATGCAATTAATAAGTTTAGACATTACATAACAGGCTATGAAACTTTAATTCATACTGACCATTCTGCAATTAGATATTTAATGAACAAACCTGTTACTAATGGCAGAGTGACAAGATGGCTTTTACTTTTGCAAGAATTCAATATTACTGTGTTGGATAGACCAGAAAAACAGAATACAGTAGCTGATTTCTTGTCTAGAATTCAAAATACTAAAGAAGATTCTCTTGTAGAAGATAAGTTTCCTGATGAATATTTGTTTGCAGTAACTATTAAGACCCCTTGGTATGCAGATATTGCTAACTATTTGGTTACAGGGAAACTACCTTCACATTTATTTCCAAGAGAAAAACGAAAAATTATTCGGGAGAGTTCAAGATATTCATGGATTTCTAACGAATTGTTTAAAACAGGGCCAGATCTTGTGATCAGAAGATGTGTCAGGGAAGATGAAATGCCTGATATTCTTAAGGCATGTCATGATGAACCATGCGGCGGACACTTTGTGGACAAAAGGACGGCCTATAAATCCTTTCCTTGGGATATTATTGGCCTTCTCTCTTCAAAGATGCAAAACAATATGTCAAAAGATGTGATAGCTGCCAAAGAGTAGGGAAACCTACCCTTTCAAATGAAATGCCATTACAAACACAGGTACTCATTGAACCCTTTGAAAAATGGGCTTTAGATTTCATTGGACCGATTAATCCACCATCGAAGCAAAAGAAGTATATATTGGTTTGCACTGATTATGTTACTAAATGGGTAGAAGCTAAAGCATTAGTATCTGCTACTGAAAATTCGGTTGTTCATTTTCTTTATGAGGATATTTTTACTCGCTTTGGTGTTCCAAGAGAAATTGTAACAGATCAGGGGAGCCAATTCACATCAAATTTGGTGGAGAAGTTGATGGAAGAATACAAAATCAAGCACATAAAATCTACTCCTTACCATCCACAAGCAAATGGTCAAGTGGAGTCCACAAACACAGTTCTTGAAAGTATCATCACCAAAACTGTTCATCTACATAGAAGAGATTGGGCAGAAAGGCTTCCAGAAGCCTTGTGGGCCTACAGAACTACATGGAGGAATACAACAGGACATTCTCCTTATGAACTTGTTTATGGGAAAGAAGTCTTGTTCCCCATTGAGTTCCAAGTCAAGACCTTCAAGATAGCAGTTCAGTTGGGAATGGACTTATCAGAAGCTCAAAAGCATAGAATGGAGCAATTGAATGAGCTAGATGAGATCAGACAAGAAGCAATTCTAAAAGCTGATCTAGTTCAATATCAAAGAACTAAGTGGCATGACAAATATATCAAAGAGAAGAAGTTTCAAGAAGGAGATTGGGCATTGTTGTTTGACTCCAAGTTTAAAGACTTTCAAGGGAAATTTCAGACTCATTGGCTTGGGCCATATGAGATTGACAAGGTCTTTAACAATGGAGTTGTAAGAATCAAGACCATTGATGAGTTTCAAACTCCTCTTTTAGTGAATGGCCATAGATTGAAAGTTTATCATAAGCCACTCTCTAAAGAGGATTTTGTCAAGTTGTTTCAAGAAAGTTCTGCAATCAGGCTGGTACAGAAGAATCCTTCTTCTCTACCAAGCTAGTTTTTGTTTTTCAAGTTAAAAAAAAAAAAAAGAGAGAAAAAAAAAGAGAGAAAAAAAAAAGAAGAAAAAAAAAAAGAAAAAAAAAAAAGAAGAGAAAAAAAAAATGGTATAAGCCTGAAAACCAATCATCGATTGGCAGTCTTATACAGAAAATATGGGGTGAAAATCAGGGACACCTGACACTCTATATTTTCCAAAAAAAATTTCTGTCTTTTATTTCATTTTATCTCACCACCCACTCCATTTCATTTCACTTCATTTCATTTCATTTCACTTCATTCCACTTCATCTCATCCATTCCATCAATAAAAATCTTTTTATGACCATTTCCATTTGGTCATTTGTCATTTGTTCATTTCTATTTCAGCCAAGTAATAGCTGTGTCAGTTTCCGCAGCTGACATCTGTTTCCGCAGCTGACTCCAGTTTCCGCAGCCAGAAGCAGATTCCGCAGCTGCTACTACTCTGTTTTCAAAAAGAATGTACAGTTAGTTGTTGTTTTCATAAAATCATGAAATAAAATGCAGGTGAGGATCAATGGGACATTCAAGACACTAATGAAGATCAATCAGTTGAAGACCAAGGGCAAAAGCAAGGATTCCAAAGGTATGAATAAAGTTTATTTCAAATAGTATAAAAGACACATTTTTTATGTAATTTTAAACTATGAGCTCTACCCATAACGCGCAATGATTATATTGACAGTCCGTAACCCTCCACGATCTCTATGTTATCCTCTTGCATTTATTCACAAACGGCTTCATTATTGAAATTCCGACTCTTACTCATGTTCAAATAGCCCACCGAAGATAATGATACGTATTTGAGTTGACAAAGGACTCTTACAAGCCGCATAACTCCGTAATCATTGATTGAAACGTGTTCATATTTATGACACAGCCAACAAAAATTCAAAATGCGGCCGAATGCATTACACTTTGTTAACTTCTTTGTCGTTTCTCTGTCGTGTTACAAAACCTCACTCTACTCATTCTCATTCCCTGTTTCACTCCATTCCGTTCCTTTTATTCACTCTCATTCCCGTATATTCACCCACAGTCTTATTCCATTTTGTGTATGGTGCTCATTTCCGTTTTGTGATAACATCCCCACGGCATTGTGCTCGACTCCGTGTATTCCATCGTTCCACTTCCGCTTAAAACCCTCACAGAGGCAAGCTGTGAAGCACAGAGAAGTAAAATGGGAAAATTATTAAGGGCAGAGCAGGAAGGACCGAAGTTCATAGAGGGATTTCCACAAGCAAAAGAGATGTTGAGAAAAGCTAAATGGCTGCGTTTTATTCAGAAATTCCGGGGTTACCACAGAGAAATTACCAAAGCGTTTGCAAGATCATTTGATGGCTCGGAAGCAGAAGTGGGAGACCTCAAATTTTTGGTTAATGAAGCATCAATAGCAGCAGCAACAGAGATTCTTCAGGAAGGAGAACGGTGGTTCAAAAACAAAAGTATCAGTGATGAGGCATGGAGAACAATCCTCCGAAATCAAGGTATGGATATCACTGTTTTCAAAAGAGGAATTCCAGTGCATGCAATAAAAGATGAATGGGCTACTTTATTACTCATTGTTCAAAAATTTATCACATGTGAAGGCCGCTTTGGCTCTATGTACATGTATCATACTAGGATATTGATGAATTTCCTTGAAAACCAAACTCTCAATCTTCCTTATTTCCTATTCAATAGCCTGAAGAAAATGGCTGTGACTGTGCAAAAACACCTAGGAGATGTAGAGCCTCATTTATATCATCATGGGCTTATAAAAATTTTGATTGAAAAGGAACTAAAAGAAAGAGAAGATACTTGGGAACAATTCTTAGTAAGAAACTTCTTTGAAGAACCTCAGGAAATTCCTGAAGGTAATCCAATTAGAAGGAGTAGAAGAAAGAAAATGGATGTTGAAACCCAAGTTGCTCCTACACAGGAAGTTCCCGCAGCTAGCACAGCAAAAATAAGTAGAAGGAAAAGAACAGTAGATGAAATCCAAGATACTTCTACTATTACTATGAAGAAAAATGATAGAGAAGAGAGATTGGTAAAAAGGAAGAAGAAGGAAATCAAAATTAAGAAGACAATAATATCAAAAGGGAAAGAAATTGTTGAGGCTGTCCATAAAACTTCTTCTGAAGAAGAAGAAGATCACCAAATTCTATCTGAGAGATTAATTTTTCTTCAAAAGCAGTCATCTCTATCTAAAAAGGCAAAAACAGGAAAACAAGAACAAAAGGGTAATGTACCACAGCAAGTGAGGAGAAGCAGCAGGCTTAAGGGAAAACTGAGAAAAACACAAATTAAAGGTCCTCATTTCATTGATTTGGTTGAAGAGACATCTGAACAGTCTCCAACTGACCATAGTCCATTTCAGTCAGTTAGTGAACCTGACTCCTTTCACTCCCAATCAGACAATGAGCGTACTCCATCTTATTCTCAGCAAAATATTCTCCAAAGAGGATTCTCTCGTAAGTAGAACACATAATTCTCCCTTGCAGCATTTTGAGGACAGTCCAATGAAAAAGACACCGGAAGTAGACCCCAAAAAGTAGGAGGTCTATGATTATATAGAATCCTTGGAGAAGGCAGCCACAGGCCCAAGTACCTCTTCTATTCAGCCTCATACATTGCAGGATGACTTGGTTCAGTCATTAAAACAGGAGATTTTTGAGCTTGAGCTTTTGAATCAGCATATCAAAAATGAAAATGAAACACTCAAAGAGCAAGGCAAACTGGACAAGATTATCCATGACAATACTATGTTACATTTGGGTATTTGGCAAAAGAAAAATAAGAAGCTAAAAAGGAAATGCCAAAAATTGAGCAGAGCACTTGTGAATATCAAATTCAGGTGCCTCATGAAGAAACCCAGAATGATGGCGGTACCAAAGAAGAAGAGAAGGGGGTTAGATGTGTTGGCTGAAGTATCAAGGCACATGAATTGAACAGAGAGTGTCAAAATTTTGGTTGCATGAGGACATGCAACACCTTCACAGTGGGGGTATGTTGAGTCCCGAATTTGTCTCTTTTCCATACAATTTTCCATATCTCTTTCACTCACCTAAACCTCCAAAAATTGTCAATATCATGTGCAAAAGGGTATCTAACATGGTTTTTAATTATGTTTGTGTGTTTTCTATTTGATTTAGATTTTGTTCATACAGCTGCGGAAACTTGTCACTTTCCGCAGCCGCTGCAACTTTCCGCAGCTATTTTGTGGAAATCAATGTTACAGGTGTCAACGAAGGAAACGAGCCACATGGGCGGGCTAGGAATGACAAGGACATGGTTCGTGTCCTATTGGTTCAATGAAATTCGTCAAGGAAAGCCGCGGTCAAAGCCATCCACGTGGAAGTCAACTGTGGAGTTCTATGTCGGCTGGACTCTGTTTCGTGGCATAGAAACATCCATACGGCCGTTTCCCAAGCTTGTGGAAGATAATTGACATCTGTGCAAAGTTCTGGAGTTGAATTTAAGCGCCCACCTTCCATAGATCCGTTTCCCAACATGGCCATACTCCTAAATCCGTGGCCTTAGTGGTCTACGTGCTGGCTGCTATCATAAACTTCAGGAAACAGTTACATTTTATTGCTTTATACAGAGCGTTTGCATACGCACGTAGAGTTAGTGAATGTGAGTTGATAGTTGTTAATTGTTAAGTTGATGTGCATACTCTGTTATGTGGTGATTACGCTGCCTTGAGCCGTAATACCACCAGCCTGTAATGACTTTCTTTTTAATGTGAAGAACTCTGTTTCATAACTTAATTCATGTTTGAAGATCATACCAGAGCTGCGTAGAGGGCCCCTGCTCAGCCGAGGTTCTGTGTATTAATGTATATATTTTTCATTTCATTTCTTTAAGCAGTCATTGTATCATAGCCCATTACATGTTCATATTTCATAGTTGTTTTATTTCTGTTCATACATTTCTGTAATTTCCATTGCATTCCTGTCTTTTATGTTTTTATGATTGTTAAGACACTGATCAGTTTTCTTGTGCAGGTTTTAGGTAGACACCCCGGGGCATTTTCCACAGTTTAAGTATTTTAAGCTAATGATATGTACGTGATATTATTCTGCTTGCTAGTTTTCTTTATAGGCTTTGTTCCAACTGAGTTTTGGTTTTGTGCATTTCGGTTTGTTTATACGGTTACCGGAAATTAGTTAAAAATTAGACATATTAAGCTGCTCATAGCGTCTTCAGTTACCTCCGAAAGCCACAGCTGGACTGATGGTGAGGGGCTGCATGATGAAATGTGGAGTTTAGTATTAGTTTCCTTTCTGCAAAATTAGATATATTAAGCTGCTCTTAGCGTCTTCGGTTACCTCCGAAAGCCACAGCTGGACTGATGGTGAGGGGCTGCATGATGAAGTGTGTAGTTTAGTATTAGTTTCTTTTTACACCAAACTTAAATATATTGAATCATGTATGACATCTTCAATTGCCTCAGCTTATTTCATGGTGCGTGTGAAAGTTAGATATCATGTAATGTATGGTTTAGTATTAAGATTTACTTCTGCAAATTAAATATCAATTACACAAGTTGTTTATGATTACTTCCGCAAGTCATAGCTGGTCTAATCATGAAGGGTCAGAAAATGAATTGATGTAATCTGATTTAGATTTATTTCATTGCAATTTTGAATTTCCATAAGCATAGTTTCTTTTGTGTTCGGTTAGCGGCAAGAATAGTTAGTTTCATATTCACTAGTTTCTTGTTTGATTCATTAGATTAAGCACTTTCCATTTAAATGAGTTTACTTTCTTTTGTCATTGTAATTTCAATTTAGCACCCAGTTTGAGATTGGAAAATCATTATAGGGGACATTATAGGGGATATCACTTCCTTGAACAATTATAACCAAGCTTGTTTCTCACTTTAGAATTTCCATTTCACCTTAGAAAGACCATAAACGACAAAAAGATAAGAAAGAGGTTATCTTGCACATATAGTGCGCCGCACTTCATCAGCTTACGATTCCCGGATTGACAAATTAAATGCAGCAATTTAGGACACACTAAATTGACCAAACAACAATCTGTCATTGCCCCCAAGCTAGGCATGAAAGAGGAGCTATGATGTCCATCGCCCCAAGGTATCTCCTTGAGAGACATAGTTTCAATGATGGCTTCATCAGGAGGAAAAGTCTCTTTGAGAGGATCAGGTGAATCGGCCTGACCAAGCCAGGGGGATTCAGAGTAGACATCTAGAGCCATGCTCAAAGGAGCATGCTGAGGAGGTGGAGGATCAGATGCAGCAACAATTTCACAGTAGCTAATCTCTACTGGAGTCAAGGGCATTGATTCTCCAAACTAAAACACCTGCTCAGGCGTAGGAACGAGCCAAGGGTCATCAGACCTGGAAATCATGTTAACTTGAGCGGTGTGCGGTGGTGGTGCGGGAAAAATACCCATGAGGACGGGGTATTTGAAGAGACTGGGTCCTACACTGTCAGGGGGATTCAGAATCTGATCCATGTATGGAACGTTGTTCTCGGAGGTGGAGGTGAAGAAGGAAAACTGATCCACCGTGACGATTTTGCCCTCGTGAGGGAACTTAAGAAGTCAAAAGACGGTGGATGGCACGCAGAGCATGGCATGAGTCCAGCTGCGGCCAAGAAGTATATTGTAGTTGAGTCTGGCATCAACCACCTCTACTTCTACGTTGATAGTCTTCCCCTGTAAAGTGATCGCTAAACTCTCGAGAACACCCAGGGGTTTAGATTCCCGACCATAAAATGCCTCTAGGGCATTGGGAGACAATGAAAGGGCTGGAGAGCCAATGGCCTTCCAGCAAGCGGACGACATAACACAGGAAGAGGCACCTTCATCCACGATGGCCCTATGGATGTTAAGACCGTTAATCCCGACTTGAATAACAAGATCGATCTGATGTGTAAGTCGGGGAGTGAAATTCTCTAAATCGAAGGTGAGAAGACTCGAATCGGTGGGATCAATGCCACCGATTGCAGACAGTAAAGCCTTCCGTTGCAAAGGACAACTTTGAAGAACTTCTAGTGCAGACATAGCAGAAGGCGCCTGTGCCAAATCCTCAACAATACTGTACTGTTGAGCGGCACGAGCATTCGGATTATAAGAAGATCTTCGAAGAACAGCTTTAGAAGGTGGCTTCACAACAGGTTCAGGAGTAGGCTTCTCGATTTCCAACGAACCGGAGACAGGTGGGGGAGGTGGTCCATCCGCAATTGCCTTCTCGGGTGCCTGCCACGATTCGTTGTAATCCTTTGAACGCGTAGCGATAGAGATAGGTGCAGCACCATTCATCATGAAAACTTGGGACCCAAATGGTGTAGATGGTGAGGGTTGTTCAACCATCTGGGTCTGCTGAGACAGGAATGGCTCTTTTAGAACTGTCAGAGTCCCTTTGGAGCCTTTGAGAAGTTGACTAACTTCGGATCGTCGCGGACAATCCTTAGTATAATGGTCTCCTTCACAAATGAGGCAGGGGTACTTCGGTTTACGTTGAGAACCATCCTCAGTACGAGATTTGGATTCTGGCCTCGGGGCGTCGGATTTGGATTTTCCTTTGCCCTTCTTTTTCCCTTTGGAGGTTTTCTCCGTAGGATTGTCCTGAATGGCGTTCACCTCCGCGGTTTTGCCAGAATCGGACGGGGCGGGATTAGTAGGAGTATTATTGGAAGAATTAGACTTCTGCTTCCCATTCGAAGATTTCTTCGAATTCTGAGACATGGAACCAATGTCACCATCCACTACGGGGGTAGGTGGGGCCTTATAGGTTCCAGACTGTGGAGCATCAGACAAGACATCATAAAGTGTGTCGGACTAAGAATATACAAGATCCAGATATTGGGCACGCGCAATGGCTTGTTCCTCCATCACACACGCTCCCATCGCAATATCTTGAGCGATTTTATTCACGAAGGAGGTGGTGAACCAGTGAGTTAGTATCTGATCAGGTATATGAAACTTGATCAGTCTACGACGGCGCCGCCACTCATGAATGTGATCAGAAATGTGAGTGGCTTTATCCTGCTTCAGAGAAGTCAGGAGGTGCGTCCCGGCTTCATAGCGAACCGGTAACTGAAAGTGCGTCAAAAAAGCCATGGCTAGGGAATTGAAATCTTGGAAGATGCCACGGGATAACTCTATGTACCACTTAGCAGCAGCTCCAGCCAAAGTGCACTGGAAGAGGCGCAGACGAATTGAATCATCGACCCAAGAGTTAGACGAACACCAAAGATGATACGTCATCACATGCGCTTGGGGGTCCTCTCCAGCTTTACCCTCAAACTTGGGGCAATCACCTGGTATCTTGGTAGGAATCGGAGGCCAATACGGATTATGAAAAATCGGATCATTGGTCAATTTTGAAACATCCGGCAACTCAAAGGTGGCCAGGAACGGCAATGGTGGATTAACCGTCATACTAGGCCCGGGATGAGGACCGGTACCTGTACTCCACAATGGTTGTGAATATCCTTGCCCCCATGGGTTCTGTCCCGTAGGATTCTGACCCTAGGGGGTGTAGGTCGTATAACCAGACTGATTTGGCTGCTGGTAACCAGTGTGTGGGGCTTGATAACCAGAGTACAGACCCTAATTATGTGTCGACCCAGTGTAAGCAGCATTTGGATTTGGCTGCTGAGTATAGGTAGGACCGGGTGGATGAGGATAATACTGAGAGCCTTAGGGCTGGTTATAATTCGGTTGAGATTGACCATGAGGATAATAACCGCCCTGAGGATGAGTCGGTTGCTGATAGGTGGAACCCTGCGGAGCCTGATAACTAAGGAGCAGCTGTTGATTTGGCTGCGGCATCGAATGAATTGGCTGCTGGGTAGGGTTAATGGAATGAGTGGTCTGCCCTGAATGAACAGGTTGACCCGGCTGAGCGGGCTGACCTGAGTGAACAGGTTGACCCGGATAGACAGGCTGTGCCGGTTGCGCAGGTTGACCTAGCTGTAAAGGAGCCCCATGTTGTACCGGATGGGCCAGCTGGCCTGGAGGCGAAACACCGGGTTGTACTGGATGGGCCGGTTGGCCTGGTGGAGGAATAGGGCCAAGTGGTTTCTGGTAACCGGTTTGACCTGAAGCAGGACCATAGGATGGTCCAGGTTGATATGCAACGTTAGAAACGACAGGATACTGTGGTTGCATAGGTTGAGAAGGCTGGATTTTCCCCCCAGGACCATAGACCGGTCCCGGTTGGTACCCCAGCTGAGGCTGCATAGGTTGACTGGAAGGGCTATAATACTGTCCTTGCAGACTGTACGATGGCCCTTGCTGGCCCGCAGGATAGCCTCTCATGGGCTGCCCCTGTGGGTCATAAGGATAGCCAGGTTGGCCCGAAGGTTGGCCTTGGAAAGGTTGCCCTTGTGGGTTATAAGCCTGGTTATAAGGTAAACATTGAGCATGGAGGTAAGCCTCAGGAGCGGGTAGACGCAAAATGTCCCCACGCTCGTCATACTGACCTGGAAAAGCATACACGGGCATACCATCCTGTGCAGAGTGTGAAAAGTAAGAGCGGTTGGGATCTTGGGAGGATGGTCCAACCTCGGGGTTGGACTGTTGCAGGGACAACCGATACTCCTCCGGAGAGATGTTCTCCAGTATAGCAGTTGCTAAATAAACGTCTTCAGGAGACGGCATAGCCCTGGTAGAGGGTACCGTGACAACGGGTGTAGAGGCGGCCACACAGACAGTGGGTCGAACAGGTACAGAAGTAACGGGTTTATGAGGGGACACCCTCGGTGAAGGAACAGCTAGCCTCAGAGAAGGAGCTGACACTCCCATAGAGGCTGCGGCAGAAATGATCTAACCCAAAGACCTGTACCCCAGTGGTAATGAGGGACTGGACGTTGAGATGACAGTTGTTTCAGAGTTGTCTCCCGAAAATAATCTTCGTGGGAAGAGCTGATAGTCTTCACCAGACGTTGGGATTTCCTCACCAGAATCACTCATGTTTGAGCCTGCCGCTAGATCTCGTAATAGAAAACGAGGACTAGGAGGAAAAACAGCAGCTATAAAAGGCGAACCTGATGTAAGAGAAAGGAAATCAGCTCCTAATATCAATTCAGACACAGGGTCGAAAAAGGGCCAATTGAACTCAACTGGTCCCCCAAAGGGTTGCTCAGAAAGAACCGGTCCCCTGTCAGGAAGCTCGGAAACAATGGGCTGTTGTGGTTCAGCAGAGGATTTTGAAACCTCTGATGAATCGTCTGTATAAGGACTACCAATAGACGAAACTGAGGGTTCTGTCACTGTGGCAGAAACGACAAGAGAAAACGATCAAACACACACACGGGCTGAAAAAGAGTCAAGACACACGATAAAACGGTCAACAAGAAAAGTCTAACAAGGTGTGTAATTGTGGGTGATTAATTTTTACCACATTGAAAAATAGGAAACTTCACTGTTTCATGTTTCAAGAGTCGAGAAACGGTCAAAAAGGTGACTCTATCTCTTTCAGATTTGACACAAGCGTGAAAGGACAAGCGCTTGGTGATCCTTTCAAATTTAGGGAGTCAGAAAAGATCAAATGACTGCTCAGGAATACTAGGCAAAATGGTGTACCAAATAACCGTGAACTGCAATATACACCTTGGTTTCAATAATGAAAGAGAAATCAACCAAGGACTTTCCGTACGTGTAGGAAATCTCCCCGAATGCTGTGTCCGGTGTATCACGAGTATAGGGAAGCAGACTCGGCTTCCTATGGATAAAGGATTGAAACCTAGAGGGGTCTCCCTTTGTATACGCGATGGTACGGGGAGCACAAGTCCGTACTAGTGCTGTCTAAAGCCAAGAGGCGAACGGCAGCTACTAGGTTTTAAGACATCAGAACACGTCTCTAGCCTAGACCTTTAAATGTGTTTCGTTAGATTTCAATGCTGCCTTAGTGTAAATTGAGTAGATTTTAAAGTTGATCTTCAATTACATTTCAATTTTCAGGCCATAACGAATGCACTGTCTCAAAAATCTCCTAAATGAAAAACTACATGCCACAGTATATCATTTCGTTCGATGAAAGCTAGCTACAGAAGAGTTGAGAGCTTTTTACATAAACAAAATGATCAGAAGACAATCAATGATATCTCTAATGCAACTAATGAAACTAAAAACTTTTCTTTCAAATTCACTAATTACTAGTAAAATCGAAAAGATTTCAATTTGCACTAATCAACCAAAAGCAAAAGAGATTTTTTTTTTATTTTCAATGTTTGATAGCTAGATGCACTAAACAAACCGAAAACAAATGACAAGAAATTCGAGAAATGATATTAAGAGAGAAAAACAAACAGATTTCACTCAATGGCACAAACAATCAGATCTCAAATCGACCAAAAGTCTCTCAAAACCAAGAAAATCCCAAAGACACCAATGAGCCGTGTAATCCAAGCCCAGAACGAAGCAAAGCGAAATTCAAATGAAAAACGAAATTAGTCACTCAAAAAGCGCAATAAAATGATAGACAACCGTCAAACGAATGCAAGGAAGCAATCTCGAAGTCGACTGAACGAACGAAAAACCAAAAACTCCCAAGGGAGGCTCGACTCACAAAGGCACCTAGATGCCCTAGGGCTCATATGAAAAATCGAAAGAAATAGGCAAACAACCAAAGGAAGGAGGTTCCAACCAGTCAAACTAGGCTCCAGTGCATTCAAACAACCGAAAAAACAAGATCAAAATTACAAGTCAGCCTCAGAAAGCATGAAACATAGTAAACCCTAATAGCTCACAGGATTGGCGCAACTGTGAGCTTGAAATTAGCGCCAGAAAAGCAATGGCGCGGGTGATACACAGGCAACCTGCGCCAATGGGTGTGACTGTCATGCTGAAAAGTGCACCAGTCGAGTTTACTATGGAAAAAATAAAAAACAAGCAATCTCAGACACAGACAAGGGATGACAAGGCTAAAACAAAGCCAAACAGATAGGAAAATCCAGCCCAAAGAGCTGACCAAGCAAGCAAGACCAAGAAATTAACCGGAAAGAGAAGACAAAACTCCAATTTTTTCAGTCCGTAAACCAAACCGGAGATTGACTAAAGCAGCGTTGATCTACTCCGCTAATGCAGAGAAAAAGCGTTTCGAAGGCTATCTGGTTGTGCTTCAGGCTCCGTTTATAGTTTACAAATCAAACAACAAGCTGAGTCCACAGTGGAGGCGCCAAATTGTTGAGGAGGTAAATCCCCTCTGCGGACAGAGGCGATCCCTACTAGCCCGAATCGGGTCTAGCAACAATCAAACATGCTACAGTGCAGGCTCCTAATCGTAAATAAACCGACTTGCGAGGAAGGCTTACCTGGAATCCAAAGCTATCATTTGTAGAAGAGGTGGTGCTCCCGTTCCTTTGCCCTGGCAGATCACAATCCTCACGATCTCCGTGATTGGACACCTGCACATGCAAGAAACAACACAAACGCAAGTATAAAATCCATTATATACAACTATATGTCAGTCGAAGAGGACATAACTCATGAACATGATCAAGAACAAGAGTGGAACCATAACCAATAGTCGCTTAATATTAATGGGTCAAAAAGAAGAATACAACCAAAGCTTCGACGCCTAATTCTCCTTTGGCGGGTCATCAGCACAACATGTCTCGATAAAGCCTGTCAAGGATGGGACAAGCCTCTCGCTCCGGATACTTGGCAATAGTCTCCTTGCTTGGATTTGGCCTTAGGGAATCAAGAAGGCTCTTGCAGCATAAGGGTATGAAAGCTCTTGGGAACTTGGAGATTCTGGAACTAGCTTGCAAGGGAAATGGGCAAGATTTTATAGAAGGAGGAAGGGAAGTTGGGATCCATATAATTATGGGATTGGCCCTATCATCAAGGAAGCTTCCATGAGAGGTGGCAAACCACTTCCTCTCTATCGAAATCCGTAGCCAAACCACCCAACTCAAGATAGATATCAGTCCAGGAATTTGTTAGGATGAAACTTCCGCCTTTTATTTTTAAAAAACACCTCTTAATATGGTTGGCGCGGGTGTGGCTCTATGACAGAGCGCCAATTGGCGCGCCCTCTTTGGAGGATTTGCCCCCTTGGCGCGAGGGCTGAACTATGGAACCGCGCCAATGGAAAAAGAGCTATTTTTAGGATTTTTTGCAGGGAGATGTCTTCAGGGCAATTAAAGCTCATTTTCAGAGGGATGCAATGAAAGTATTTCAAGTCTTGTCTCTGCTCACAGGTCACGGAATGAGCCCTCCAATGTGCGGGATGGGGATTGTAGGGACGGTGACAAATTGTTGTGTAACACTAATCAAAACCCTATGTTTTCACATTCTGTAATGGCGCTCAACACACAGCTACCTTTCTTATCATCGTTGAACTTACCCGATCTAACCAAGTTAATGAATGACCCCATTTCACACAACCCTACATGGCACCCCATGCCCACGAAGCCCCCTTCAGACATTCCAAAATTTGAAGGGA
>CM076571.1:749685605-749771268 GCA_034641835.2 Pinus albicaulis | reverse complement strand
CCCTCTCTGGACCTAGGAGGGCTAGATCCTAAGGTCCCAAAGTGGTTCTATGTTGTCTCATCTTTTGGTCTCTGTCAACCTGGCCAAAACATGGGAACCCCAACAAACGTACCCCGGCAAGGAATCTCCGCACAGCATAGCCATCCTAACCGCACCACCATCGGTAATCTCCTTTACTATGTATGGGCCCAACCAATGCTTACAGAACTTTCCTAGATGGTGTGCAAACTGGCTATCATAAATTAATACCAATTCATCTTCCTTAAAGACCTTCTGCCGAATATGTCGATCGTGCCAAGATTTTTCGCGAGCCTTATGAACCTGTTGGTGGAATTGAGTTATGAACCGATATTCTTCCAAGGCCACTATCTACGCCAATCGTTCCTCCATGATGTCTGGTTCTGCCATGTTTGTAAAATTCGAAATGCGCAGGCTGGGAGCAATTTATTCCATAGGCATGATGGCCTCCTCCCGTAGACCATTCTAAAGGGTATTTTTCCTATGAGTTTCTTACATGTGGTCCTATAGGCCCAGAGTACTGAGGTAATGCATAATGTTAGTCATCAATAATTTTTTCTGATATCAAAAGATGACTAAGTTATGATGCTGGATTTCTAAAAACAAAATTTGAGAAATATTGTGAGTTTTGGAAATCTCACTGCCTTCATTATCCTAAGTTAAACTATTTTGACTATCTTTTCCTCTCTCTGCCTCCTAAAAAGTTTACCCCACTTCTGAAAAAAAAGGATTTTCATTATTAGGCTTGTTTTCCTCTTTTCATCACCTCACCTTCACTCTCATTCATGACCTTTTTCCTCTGAAAACCCATTTCTTCCTTTCCTAAAAAACCCTAATAAAACCCCTTCATCCATCATTTTTCTTCTAAAAAGCATTAAACAATGTAAAATATTCCTTTTACATTGTTTAAAAGTAAGGTTTAAACCTATCGGGTCCCTTAAATTTTATTATAAAACTTTGTTTTATGTATAAAACCCACCCTTTGCAAAAAATAGGCCTTAAAGCCCTTTTTTTCTCTTAAGCCCTAGCGCCCTTACCTTCATAAAAAACACAATCTATGCTCTTCCTAAGCCCTTTTCCCTTACAAACTTAGCTTCCGCCCTTCATTTTATTAACCCCTCATAAACCTTATAAAAGGCCCCCCTTAACCTTCAAAATATTAAAGGGCGGGGCCCGCCTCTCATTACACCCAACGCCCTTCCCCTCAACCTTGCAAATTCAACACATTTCATTAAGATTTGAGGCTCCGGACCCCACTTTCCATTTAACCCCACCATCCAACCATAGCCCGAAACTTGTCCTCCACTACCGCCAGCCCAACCGACTGTTCACCCCTCCCGGATGTGCGACAACCGTCGATCTCCTATCCCGAGATCCAAAGGCCCATAATGCATATCGCAAATAAAGTTGCAATTGCATTAAGGTTTTATAACCCACATGAAATCGGCGGTTTAGCCCTGCCACGTGTCATGCTCTAAACCATATCGCGTTCGTTTGATACAAAACCGTTTACCACCCATTTCCCACGCGATAAAACACGTGTGGTTTTTCAAAACCACATTTTCCCTCCACGCCAAAATTCAAATTCCCTCATGTCCATTTGAATTTTTGCCTGGTTCCACCTTCGAAACCCTGCCTCCTGCACCCTCTCCTCCTCTGCAAGCAACCCTTCGACAGTCCAAAACCCCGAAAAAGCAACAAACCCTTGCCACGCAGGCTTTAAAACTAATAATTGTTTGAAGTGTGCAGGTTTCATGGCAGAGAAAAGCACAAATGCTTTCAGTGGCCCAAGATCATTTGAATTAAAATCTGGATGATGATCTAGAGGTTGATTTTGTTATTTTTAAGGGCCTGAGGCCGAAGTTTAAAACTCCCACACCAATGAATCATGATCATTGGAGATCATAAACCTTTCAGCCACGAAGGAAGCCTCCCCTGCACACAGAAGACACAAACAATAAAAAATACAGTGAAAGGAAGAATGCAAAAGGATTAAAAGGCTAATCAGGTATCAAAGACAAATTATACGGATTGGCCATGGAGCAGAGATTAGAGACAAATGAAGACAAGCAGGCAAAGATCAGAAGATTAACGGTAAAAGCCAAAATAACAGAGGGTTAGCGAGTCAAAGAAGCAGTCAAAAAATTGATAAAGATAGACAGACAAAGGATAAAAACAGAGTTTGAGGCCTAATGACCAAGATTAAAGATAAACAAAAGGCAGGTTAACCCAAAACATATTCGAATGACTGAGCTCACAACAATTACTCATCTCAAAGGATATTTTTTCCACCTAATGATTTTTTTCCTTCAATAAAGCATTAATCAGTTATTGAGCTGAGTCAGAGATATTTATATCTGCCAGGCAGTTATTGTAAAAGTTATGAATAGGCCTTAAAGTCAAACATTTCACCTATTTTTCCTTAGCAGTTAAGGTAGAAGTTGTTATTCAGAGAAATATCTGCAGATATTCCTGCCTTGAGCCTTGCATGGTCTTCAAGGTTAGGAATTCATTAACTCTGTAATAAATGATACTCAAACCCTAGCTTAGTTTCACCTCCTCATTTGCAACATAAATATTGCATCTGAACTCATTATCTTGTTGGCATTTGATGACTCTTTGAAGTAATACATAGTCTTTTGGATACCCTGATTGGTTTATTGAGGGAGGAGGCTAGATCATAGGATCCCTGAGCTTGGTTTTTGGTGAAGTACTTGTAATCTGCTATTTTTATTTCCTATTTCATTATGTTTTCCACCTTTCTTTGTTGCAGTAGAATAAAAGGTTTAGACTAAGAAATGACTTTTGAAAGCACTTTAGTTATGTTTGTTCTTCACCGCCTTAATGTTTTCTTCTGCTAGGAAATTTTAGAGAATTCTTAATTGCTCTCTAGACCCCCTAAGCTTGTTTATTTCACGAATAGTTTAATACAGTTGGTATCAAGCATGATTTATGGCTAGCCCTGCTTATTTGATGTCACTGAAACATTGTTTCTGAAGTCTCTCTCTAAAGTACCATTGCTTAAAGTTTGCCAAAGAGGTTTTGTTTTGATCATACCCTTTGTACTTGCTTAGTTAATTGTTTAGAGATCTTCATAGCTATAATCAAAGATGTTTAGGAGTTCCCTCTTCTCTGATTGCAGTTATATGTGTGTCTTGAATGTTTTCTGTCCTTGAAGGTGAAATCACTATAACTTAAATGAGTTTCTCGCCTTCTATATTTCATTGGAAAAGTTTGTCTTGAATAATTATCTGCTTTAGTTGAATCAAATAATTTATAGTTTGCCCTGTCTATTGATTGCCTCTTTATGCTTATGATATTTAAGTCCCTTTGTTGAAAAGTACATATGATTAAGGATTCTTAATTGCCCTTCATCCTACTTTTCATTCTTACAATTGATGTCCATCTCATTACACCTAAAGAACCTTGAAGATCCATTGACCAAGTTAGATTTTCCCTATGATGCTCCCCGATCCATTGATGAACCTATCATGACTTTCATTAGACTCCATTACTCAATGACTTAGATATTTCCTCATTCTACCTATGCTCCTTGATTCATCATACCCAAACAAAACAATCAAATAAACCTCATACTTAATAACTAGCCTAAAATCAACCCTTTTTAAAGCAAACAAGTTTATATCTTTGCAAAAACATAGAGAGAGCCCTCTCTAAGTCTAGGAAGGCTAGGTCCTAGGACTCCAAAGATTGGTTTGATGTTACGCTGTCATTTGGTGTACCAATCTGCCAAATCACTGGACACTAACATAATGGTGATCATAGTGGGACATTGAGTATATAATAGCCTAAAAACCCTTATACATTCATTTATCCCTCAGTTAAGCTTAGAAAATCAACTAATAGCTAAGACTAGACTCTGTTTGTTTCACCATCTTAGCTAAATGATGATTCATGTATAGAACACTCTTACAAACCTTAGGGCTACATAAAAAACTCAGAAAACCCCAAAAAAATCCCTAGATTGGTTTTTTTGTTAACTATTGGTGGTGGATCATACTCATTTATCTTCAAAATAATCAAAAATATCCTCCTGGCGACTCCACTAAGCCTAAGTAGGCCTATAACTTCACTAGCTCTCTTTAGGCTTCCTTAGGATTGTGTTAAAGCAGCCCTGAAAATTTTAATGACCCAGTCCCATATTATATAGTTTCCTAAATACTAAGAGAGGTCAAATTTCTGAAAAACAGTCCTTAAAATTTCCGCCTCTCTAAAGTTTGAGTTTTAAATCCAGCTTCACGTAGGATCTATACCAAATATCATCCAAACCCTAATCCTCCTACGATAGTTGATGATCAAAAAAATATTTTGTGGCAAACTTCCAGGGCTGGAAATTTAACTACTGGGAGGACCATCCAAAGAACAAGATTTGTCCCTGAAAACCTTACAGTCTTGAAAGATCCTCGCTTTGACTTGCACCATTAAAAAAACCTATTTAGAACCAAGTTATATGGTGATATTGACCAAACTGACCTTGAGCCCGTAGATTTGCTGCAGAGTTCTAGTAGAGAAGCCTCTCCTTCCACTCCCCTTGATTTTTAGCTTCTCCATCACTTCAACTCTTTCCATAGCAAATCTGCTCAAAATCAGTTTGTTGGTCCAAGTACTTCCATTACTCCCATCCACACATCCACTGTACAAAACACTCCATTTCAGCCCACATTCCCTCTCACAAACCCTCCTCCTGTAAATCCCCCATTTACTCCCACCATGGCAGCCTAGTATGCCCCATTAGTGTTACCGCAACCTCTAGTTGCTTTACCAAATGATTATCAATCCAGAATTCCCCATTTCACTGGAGCTGAATCTACTACTGCCAAACATCATGTAGACAGAATGGATGATTCCTTTGATTACATGGAAATAGAAGAAGAG
This sequence comes from Pinus albicaulis, assembly GCA_034641835.2. Classification (NCBI taxonomy): domain Eukaryota; kingdom Viridiplantae; phylum Streptophyta; class Pinopsida; order Pinales; family Pinaceae; genus Pinus; species Pinus albicaulis. The sequence continues at coordinate 749,766,354 of CM076571.1, read as the reverse complement.
ACCATTAATATGAGAATCTTTGCCCAAATTTTAGGAGGAGAAGCCAAAAAATGGTTTAAAAGCTTAACTCCTAATAGCATAAATGATCTCCCTTCTCTATACCAAACATTCATAAACAAATGGGAAATTAAAAAGAACCCTCTCCAAATCCTTTCAGAATAAAGAAACCTTAAAATAAATGTTGGGGAAAGTGTCCAAGATTACTGCACTATATTTAATAGTGTTTACAATGCACTTCCCCCAAACATGAAACCTCCACTAGGCTTAGCCTTCGCAAAATTTCCAGAAGGTTTCGACCCAAACATGGCCTATCAGCTAAGAGAAAGAGACCCCTCAACTTTAGAAGACATGCAGAGGGGAGCTATAAGTGTAGAAGCAAATCTGATTGAGAAAAGAGCTAAGTTGAAGTCAGAAAAAAGAGTTACATACAAAGATGAAACAATGGCATCAACGTCATCATCTGATGCCAAAATTGATAACTTAGTAAATGTGATGGAAAGGATGCTAGAAAAGATAACTTAAATGAAAGAGCACCTCCTAGGGAGAACCAGACAAATCCTCAAAACAGAAATAGAAATCCAAATTTCAAAAGAGATCCTATTCAGAATAGACAAAGAGACAATGACCAACAAATTAGGCCTCCTTTCCAAGACAATTATGTAGATGAGGAGGAAAGAGAGACAGAAAGGTTGGAAGAAAATCATGTGAATCTAATAGGATCTGGCAGTGAGAATGATGTTTTTCTTACTGAAGAAGAACAAGGATTGTTTTCCTTAGACCAAACTGAAAACAACCATGAGGATTCTAAAGATTATCAATCAGGATTTGAAAATGCTATAATGGAAGTTCACAGAAAATATGATCTTAGGAGAAAAAGGAACCAAGAGACTTCCAATGAAAAAAACACAAACACTGTTGTTAGAAAAAATGCAGAAAATATTCCTAAAAAAACAACAAATAATGCCAACACCATGACCAAGAAAACTAATCTGAACAAAGACAGAACTAGCCATCAAAGTGTTGACCAAAGCTGCCCTAGTACTTCTGCTAGTGGCCCTGAGAAATCTGTCCAAAATTATAGTCCTAATAAAACTCAACAAATCAGAATTGCTGAAAAGATTGTGTATGACAGAATAGATGTAAATATGTCAAAAACACTAGTCCCTTTCAGCCTTGAGGGAGAAATTGCCAAAATCAAAATTAGCATACCCTTAACTGAACTAGTAACCCACGATGTATATAAAATTAAAGTTTTGAAAGTTTTGAATATAGGAAATTATAGTGATACTTTAAATTTGACAGATTATAAACCAAAATTGTTGTTTGGTCCTGAAGTTGAAGGAAAATACGAAGAAGGGGTTGTCCCTCCCTTCTATGTTAGCTTAAACATACATGATAAAATCTTGCACAATGCCATGTTAGACTCTGGTGCCTCTCACAACCTCATGCCAAAAGTGGTGATGGAGAGATTAGGCCTAGAAATCACTAAACCTTACAAAGATCTATATTCTTTTGATTCAAGCAGAGTCAAATGCTTGGGTCTAATCAAGGATTTAAGTGTCATTCTGGCACAAATCCCTGCTAAACGTCTAGTTATGGACATAGTAGTAGCTAACATTCCTCCGAAGTATGGCTTGCTTCTATCCAGATCATGGGGAGCCAAACTTCAAGGCAACCTTCAAATGGACATGTCTTATGCTACCATCCCAGTTTTTAACCAAACCAGAAGATTATATAGGGAATCCCATATGAAATATATAGTGAGCAATATAGATAGGCCAAACAACACTCCTGTTTATTCTATTCATTCAGATCTATATTCCTTTATCTTGTACAATGAAGAAGAAAGCAATAAACAAGAAAAGGAAAATGAGAAAGAGTTAAGTTCACCAGAACAGTCAAATCTGTCCTCAAATCAAGAACATAACAATGCAATCTCTAGTAGCCTTGAACAACAAAATGATAGTGAACATGAGATAGAAACACTTTGGAAAATAAGCTTTGATGTCTCTTGTAGCAAAATAGGTTCTGGAGCTGGTGTATGGATACATACTACAAACAGAGGACATTCCTACAACTAGATTTCCAATGCACTAATAACATTGTAGAATATTAAGCTCTCCTCCTTGGCTTACATTTGCTTAAAGACTTAGAAGCCAAGAAAAAACCAGTCCAAGGAGATTCAGAGCCGATCATTAGGCAAATGAAAGGGGAGTATTCAGCCAAAAACCCAAGATTAAGAGAATATAGGAATGTTTCCCTAGATCTCCTGAATTTTTTTGAAAAATATGAACTCACTTTCATCCCTAGAGCTCAAAGTAGCCTTGAAAATGAGCTTGCCTTTGCTACCAGCAATTGTCAAATACCCCAGGTAAATGAACAGTTCAATGTCAAAGTAAAAAATCGGCTCACAGTACCTGACAATGAAAACTATTGGAAAGTGTTTGAGGGTGATAAGCACATTGATGATTTTCTGCAGTCAAGAAAGGATTTTGCTATACCAACACCTAGCTCATGCCTTGAAGAAGATTATTTTGATGGAAAACAAGTCCCTAAAACAGAGTTGTCTTATACTGCTGGTATAAACCAATTTGAACATCTTTAGAAGGAAAAATTATTTGATAATATAGATCAAAAAGACCTTGAGGTTTTACAATGCAAGGATGATACAATACCAAGGGGCCTTACACCATTAGAGGAACTTTTTGGCTTCAATGATGTAGCTAAAAAACAAAATATGGAGCCTACAGAAACTAATGTAGAAGAACATAACATAGGCAGCATGGATGAACCCAAAATGATCAAGTTATCTAACACTCTTCCAAATCATATTAAAAAGGAATATATTGAAATTTTCAAAGAGTTTGGAGATGTGTTTGCATGGGGGTAGAAATATCTGAAATCATATGATACCAGAATTATTCAACACAAAATTCCTCTTAAGGAAAATCAGAAATCTTTCAAACAAAAACTAAGAAGGATAAACCATGTTTTATTACCTTTAGTTGAGAAAGAGATCAAAAAGATGTATGATGCTGGGATCGTAGTTCCCCATAGATACTCAGAGTGGGTTTCCAACCTTGTGTTTATTAGGAAGAAGACTGAGGAGATTAGGCTTTGCATTGACTTTAGAAATCTAAATAAAGCCTCCCTGAAAGATAATTATCCCTTGCCTAAAATGGATCACATACTCCAAAAGGTGGTTGGATTTAAGAGAATATCACTCTTAGATGGTTTTTCAGGCTACAACCAAGTGCTAGTGCTCCCAAGTGATCAACACAAAACTGCTTTCACTACACCTTGGGGTACATTAATATATGTTAAAATGCCATTTGGTTTAATGAATGCAGGGACCACATTCCAAAGGGCCATGGACATAGCTTTTTCATAAGACATAGGCTATTTCATAATCATTTACCTTGATGACATCACCATTTTCTCCAAAACTGATAAAGAACACTTAGCTCATTTGAGAAAAGTTTTGGAGAAATGTAGAAAATATGGCTTGTCCTTGAATCCCAAGAAAACACTCTTTGGTCTCCAAGAAGGAAAAATCCTAGGCCACATAATCTCTGAAGAAGGAATCAAAGTGGATCCTAAATGGATTGAAGGCATATTGAAAATCAGCCATCCTAGAAACCTCAAGGAGTTGCAATATTTCATTGGGAAAATCAAATTTTTGAGAAGGTTCATCCCAAACCTTGTTGAACTTTTGATAAATATCACAAACATGCTTAAAAAAGGAGATGGGTTAAATGGTCTTTACAAGCTAAACAATCATTTGAACTGGTGAAACAAGCTCTCACTCAAACACCAGTTCTTATCAGTCTTGATTTCTCCAAGGATTTCTATATTTTCTCATTTGTTTCTGAACACACCATAGCTGCAGTGTTGTTGCAAAATAATATCATGGGGCAAGAACAACCAATATCCTTTTTTAATAAAGCTTTAAGAGATGCTCCACTCAAGTATAACATCATGGAGAAACAAGCCTTAGCCTTGATAAAAGCATTGAAAGATTTCTGAGTCTACATTTTACACTCTCATATCATTGCTTTTGTCCCACATACAGTTGTCAAGGACATTCTAAATCAGGACCCTGATGGTAAAAGGGGAAAATGGATTGCTATTATTTTAGAATATGATTTAGAAATCAGGCCTACCAAGCTGATTAAAGGACAGGGATTAGCAAAACTCATGGAAGAATCAAATTTCCAAGCATTAGACATAAATATGATTGATGTTTTAGAAGAAACAAAGGAATTCACAACTCCATACATTGAAGAAATATTTTTGAATTCATCTTGGTATGCTGATATCATTTATGTGCTTCTTTATCTCAATACTCCTCCTTCTCTATCAAAGACTGAAGCTAGATTCCTGAAACATAAAGCTTTGAATTACTGCATTTTGGATGGGGTTCTATATTGGAAAAATGCTGTTGGCATATTGCTTAAATGTTTTCTTGAGAATGATGCAGGAAAAATCATGCATGCGCTGCATGAGGGAGAATGTGGAGGACACCTTTATTGGAAAACCACATCAAACAAGATTCTCAAAGCTGGCTATTATTGGCCCACCTTTTTCCCTGATACTCAAAAACTAGTCATGACTTGCCATAAGTGCCAAATTTTTGATGGCAAGAGAAAACTCCTACCTTTACCTTTGCATCCCATCAGTATTGAGGCTTCCTTTCAACAATGGGGTTTGGACTTTATTGGAGATTCACCCAACCTCATCTGCCCAACATAAATGGATCTTTACTACCACTGATTATTTTACCAAGTGGATAGAGGTTATCCCTTATAGGAATGATACTGATTAAGTCATTATCAAGTTCCTTGAGAACAACATATTATCCCTATTTGGTTGTCCTAGAAATATCATTACAGACAATGTTGATGCCTTTAAATCCAAAATAATGGTTGATTTATGCTATAAATATCATATCACCTTGGGGCATTCCACAACTTACTACCCCTAGGGTAATGGACTAGCTGAATCCTTAAACAAAAGCCCGATCAACATCATCAAAAGAATGCTAGAACAGAATCAGAAATCATTGCATAGTAAACTAGTTCATGCTTTATGGGCTGATAGATTAATCACCAAGAAATCAATCAATATGTCTCCCTATCAGCTGGTATATGGCATGGATGCAGTCTTCCCAACATCCTTTGGAGTTCCAGTCATAAAAATCCTGCAAGAAGTGGAGTCAGAAGAAAATGACATGCAGAGAAGGCTGAATCAAACTATTCATTTACAGTAGTCAAGAGAGGAAGTGTACAAAAGAACACAAGAAGTTCAAGAGAGCATCAAGAAGATCTTTGACAGAAGGACTAAAGCTAATAATTTCCAAGTTGGAGATACAGTTTCAAAATGAGATTCTAGGAGGGAAGACAAAGGTAAGCATGGAAAATTTGAGAATTTATGGAAATGGCCTTATATCATCCATTCAATTAGGGGTCATAATGCTTTCTTTCTACAAGAAATGAATGGAGAAGAGTTATTTGGAGGTCCTGTCAATGGTAGGATGCTCAAACACTATTTTTGTCAAAATTCCTAGCTTCAAAGTTTTCATTCATTATACATAAACATTGCATGAGAAAATCACAAAAAAATTTTAAAAAAATGAAAGAAATGAAAAAGAGGGTAGTTTCAAAAAGAGGTACAACCCCATACCCAAAAAACAGTACTGCTGAAAGTGTGCAAGTCTAAATGCCATTGCTAATTCAAAAGGAATATCTTGTTTAGGCATCTAGCCTAATCATGGATGAACATGCTTTAAATTTATGTTGATAAGTTGGTAAAATCAATGAGTGTCAAAGTTATTCAAGCTTGACTTGTTAGGAAAGATAGATTAGGGAATATAAGATACTGATTCCACATGCTCAAAACATAACCAAAGGGAAAGATGAGGATGCATGAAAAATGATAAATTACAGCTTCATCTTTCTAATTACTTTTATGAAAAAAAATGTTTGTGTGCAGCTTTTCCCAATGCCACAAACCATGTAGATCAGACTGTCTAACCCTGATTTGAACCATGCTTTAAATTTTATGTCAATAGTTTAGAGAATCAAGACTGCCAAACATCTTAATCTTGGCAGTTACATAGTCTAGGTAGAGAATAAAAAGAGTTCACTATCTTAATCTGAACTCTTGGAAGCAATAAGGTTTGAAGTAGATAGTTTATTTCTATTTTCAAAACTAAAAATGTCAAGAGTTTGCCAGTCCAAGTGCACTCAAAGAAGAAAAAATGTTAGGACAAGTAGGTTGGGTAGGTAGAAATGTTGTTAAAAGAATCATATGTTGCAGATTATTAAGATCATCACTTAAAAGTGAAATATCAACAAGTGAAAAGAAGGGAAATTATGTCCAATGGAAATGCCACTAATCTGCAAAATCTCAGATATTTGATAAACTGAAAGTTCTAGAGACCTCCAAAAGAGAGCTGCCCTCCCCAAGTGGAGCCACTGTTAGTCATCAGTAATTTTTGTTGATATCAAAAGATGACTCAGTTATGATCCTGGATTTCTAAAAACAAAATTTGAGAAATATTGTGAGTTTTATAAATCTCACTGTCTTCATTATCCTAAGTTAAACTATTTTCACTATCTTTTCCTCTCTCTGCCTCCTAAAAAGTTTACCCCACTGCTGCAAAAAAAGATTTTCATTATTAGGCCTGTTTGCCACTTTTCATCACCTCACCTTCTCTCTCATTCATGACCTTTTTCCTCTGAAAACCCATTTCTTCCTTTCCTCAAAAACCCTCATAAAACCTCTTCATCTATCATTTTTCTTCTAAAAAGCATTAAACAATGTAAAAGCTTCATTTTACATTGTTTAAAAGTAAGGTTTAAACCTATCGAGTCCCTTAAATTTTGTTATAAAACTCTGTTTTATGTATAAAACCGCCCTTTGCAAAAAATAGGCCTTAAAGCCCTTTTTTCCTCTTAAGCCCCAGCGCCCTTACCTTCATAAAAAACACAACCTTTTCTCTTCCTAAGCCCTTTTCCCTTATAAACTTAGCCTTCACCCTTCATTTTATTAACCCCCCATAAACCTTATAAAAAGCCCCCCTTAACCTTCGAAATATTAAAGGACGGGGCCTGCCTTTCGTTATACCCGACGCCCTTCCCCTTAGCCTTGCAAATTCAACACATTTCATTAAGATTTGAGGCTCTGGAGCCCACTTTCCATTTAACCTCATCATCCAACCATAGCCCGAAACCTGTCCTCCACTACCACCAGCCCAACCGACTATTCACCCCTCCCGGATGTGCGATAGTCGTCGATCTCCTATCCCAAGATCCGACGTCCCATAATGCATATCGCAAGTAAAGTTGCAATTGCGTTAAAGTTTTATAACCCACGTGAAATCGGCGGTTTAGCCCCGCCACGTGTAATGCTCTAAACCATATCGCGTCTGTTTGATCCAAAACCATTTACCACCCATTTCCCATGCAATAAACCACTTGTGGTTTTTCAAAACCACCTTTTCCCTCTGACCAAAATTCAAATTCCATCGCCTCCATTTGAATTTATGCCTGGTTTCGCCTTCGAAACCCTTCCTCCTGCACCCTCTCCTCCTCTGCAAGCAACCCTCCGACAGTCCAAAACCTCGAAAAAAGTAGCAAACCCTTGCCACACAGGTTTTAAAACTAATAATTGCTTGAAGTATGCAGGTTTCATGGCGGAGAAAAGCATTAATGCTTTCGGTGGCCCAAGATCATTTGAATTAAAATCTGGATGATGATCCAGAGGTTGATTTTATTATTTTTAAGGGCCAGAGGCCGAAGTTTAAAACTCCCACACCAATGAATCATGATCATTGGAGATCATAAGCCTTTCAGCCACGAAGGAAGCCTCCCCTGCACACAGAAGACACAAACAGTAAAAAATACAGTGAAAGGAAGAAAGAAAAAGGATTAAAAGGCTAATCAGGTATCAAAGACAAATTATATGGATTGGCCACAGAGCAGAGATTAAAGACAAATGAAGACAAGTAGGCAAAGATCAGAAGATTAAAGGCAAAATCCATAATAACAGAGGGTTAGCAAGTCAAAGTAGTAGTAAAAAAATGATAAAGATAGACAGTCAAAGGATAAAAACAGAGTTTGAGGCCTAATGACAGAGATTAAAGATAAAATAAAAGGTAGATTAACCCAAAACAGATTCGAATGACTAAGCTCACAGCAGTTACTCATCTCAAAGGATATTTTTGCCACCTAATGCTTTGTTTCCTTCAATAAAGCATTAATCAGTTATTGAGCTGAGTCAGAGATATTTATATTTGCTAGCCAGTTATTGTAAAAGTTATGAATAGGCCTTAAAGTCAAACATTTCACGTATTTTTTCTTAGGAGTTAAGGTAGAAGATATTATTCAGAGAAATATATGTAGATATTCCAGCCTTGAGCCTTGCATGGTCTTCAAGGTTAGGAATTCATTAACTCTGTAATAAATGACACTCAAACCCTAGCTTAGTTTCACCTCTTCATTTGTAGCATAAATACTGCATCTGAACTCATTATCTTGTTGGCATTTGATGACTCTTTGAAGTAATACATAGTCTCTTGGAAGTTGAAAGGAAATTGATGTCTTGGAACTTGTGGATGCCCTGATTGGTTTATTGATGGAAGAGGCTAGATCACAGGATCCCTGAGTTTGGTTGTTGGTGAAGTACTTCTAATCTGTTATTTTTATTTCCTATTTCATTATGTTTTCCACCTTTCTATGTTGCAGTATAATAAAAGGTTTAGACTAAGAAATGACTTTTGAAAGCACCTTAGTTCTGTTTGTTCTTCACTGCCTTAATGTTTTCTTCTGCTAGGACATTTTAGAGAATTCTTAATTTCTCTCTAGACCCCCTAAGCTTGTTTATTTCATGAATATTTTAATACAGTTGGTATCAAGCATGATTTATGGCTAGTGTTTCGGGGAATTAACACCCTAGAGGTTGGTTGGGATTCAACCTCCACAGAGCAGGGGCGTACTACTTAACAGAGACTCACACGATCATGCATATTCATAAAAACCAAATAGAGCAGAATAAGAGGTTTACCCGTTGGTCCTACGTTTGAAGTATATCCACGTGGAGTTCAAACTCCCTGCAACCGTCCTTCCTCTTTCACCTGAAATACAAGAAGAAACCAGCACAAAGGACAAGTTGTACAGTATATTTCTACTCTGTATGTTAGTGAGATTCATATAAAACATTAAATAAATCATCATGAATGCTTGTATAACAAATATTCTTCATACATTAAAGCATACACTAACACGTTTATTTCGGGAACAGCATGATACTTCTGTATTATAAATAGTACGTACGAAAGTAATCAAGAGGAGAGATCACCTGATCCTTCCAAGGCCTTCGCAGACCGTCGTCCGGATCCGTCCAGCCCTTGCCTCGCTAAGACTCCTTCCAAACTGGTGCATACGAGATCACATATAAAGGGATGTGTATCTCAAGGAAACAAGGGTTTCCTATAATGAACTGGGAAAGTGCAGGAGGCACGGGGAATCAGACTTGGATAGGGGATGCCAACAGAGTATAATATCAATAATTCTCTCCCTCCCTTAGGCCATACACATGAGGGCTTTTTATAGTCCCTCCAAGTAGTTTCAGCAGTTGGAAACAGTTGGCCACGGGCTGGGGTGGTTGAACTACCTGAGTAACCATCAACCCAACGCGAAACTAGGGATTTTTATATATTTTTTAATCATTAAAATGGCATACGCGGAAAAGTCTAGCTGTACTCGCGTATACACGCGGAAAAACACGGGCATAGTCGCGTATGGAGGATTTTCCACTGTTTTTAAGTGAATTTGTCCAAGTCTATAGGAATGGGTGCCCATAAAGCCATAAAGCAATCATGAATCATGTCAAGGTGAGAAATGATGCTATAACAGATGCCCCCTAATATATGAGGTCAGAAGGGGTACATGATGGCCGAAATGTATTATGCACATAGAAAGAACTTCGCAAGGACAAGAGAGGACTTCACCAGATTTCAGCCTGCCAAAAGCCAATGAAAGAAACCAGAGAGTCAACTCATGCTGAGGCGGGCATACCCATGCTCAGTCAAAAATACATCATATGGAAAGTACTGAAATAGATCCAATATGTATACAAGTATAACTGAACTGAAAGTACATAGTGAATCATCTGAGCAGGGCCCGGAAATACAAGTCCGTATCAATGTCCAAGTATCACATATAGAAAGCTGATCAAAGATGGTGCAACTGGATGTCTGATCAAATAAGTAACTGAATCTCCAAGTATCGGATCATAAGTGGTAGATCAAACGGTACAATCACGCAACTCGGGGACCAACATATAAGATGCTGCTGTGCTGAACTGCAACATATAAGGGTGGATGACAACACTGGCAGAAACTGAAAGGACTATCAACAGTGAACCGAGAAATGATGATACAACCCGAGGTCTTCACACGTCCTGGCAGCACAAATTCTTGCTTTGGGAATAAATGAGCTGAAGTCGACCATGTGAGAAATCGTTGGAGTACCGGGCAATGATGTATCCCGTTAACCAACGCGAGACAACCCACCGATAATGATAATGAGTGTCAAGGTGCCCCAGTACAATCTGACAAGTGCGAATGAATGAGTTGAAATCGAACACTTGAAAGAATCTACCAATCAGGAGGCAATGATGAATCCCCACTGTCGATAGCGAAGAGTCTGCCACTGATGACTGCAAACCCTAAGGTACTGACAAAAAGACTCTAGACCTTATTCCCAGAGCAATGAGTCGGAGTCGATGGGAAAAGATCTGCTGGAAGGAAGGCATTAAGGCATCCCACATCAGTCCAGCGCGAGTGTAACCCGCAGGCCAAGATTTGGAAGGAATCAGACGAAGGAGAGTGATGGAACCAAAAACCGAAGTACGTTTCCGACGTGCACAAGATGAAGCTAGCGCACGGAAGAAACCCTCTGAACCAACCAATAATGAAAGCTGACACAGAGGCGAGAAATCCACCGATAGGGTCAAATGGAAATCAAGGTACTCCACGAATCCCAAGTGTGATAATGTGTGCTGACGTCGAACACAGGGGAAACCACTCAGTCAAAGACCCATGATGATGATCAAATGCTGAGCACGAGTTCACCTATCAATGATGGAAATAGGCCCAAGGTGCGGCTCTAGGTTTGCTCTCGGAGCAATGTGTCGTAGTCGATAAGAGACAAACCCGCCGGCAAGAAGTCAATGGGGACCTTCTCAAACCAGCACGAGCAGAAGACCAAAACATCTGATGTGATAGAACATGATACGGACAAGACCGGGAAGGCCGACTGAATAATGAGTCAAGAGACACCGCAGAATGGCCGACTCAGGCTAGACTTCCCTTGAACAAAAACACGACTCTGTGATGACCATGGCAGTAAAAAGTGACACTGTATAAGTTTGTCTCGCAGGAGGAAAAACAAACTCTCCATATGATTGGAAGAGATAACCAACCGGGGGAGGACCGACAAGTGAAACATGGTAAAGGCTGAACCTAGGTCAAAACTAGAACCATCCCAAATGAAGGAAATATATATAAGTATACGTGCTTTGTTCAAGGGCGACAAACTGACTCTGTACTGCCATCAAAATAACGAAGATACATCCCGTTCCCGCTCTTTTTGTTATATTTGATTTTTTTGTCTTTTTCATATAATAAGCCTGAAAAAGAATAAAAGAATGCTATGGTACAATGGATAGAACGAGTATCAGAAAATCAGATGCACTAGTTCCTGGGACTGGAACAATCCTATGCTCAATGCAAGGTGGCGAAAACTGGTCAGTGATACTCAGAGGAACGTTCCATCCATGGGTACAAAGGTGTCAAGTCGTGATAGCTAAGTGCATGCAATGGTTAACTTGTACGGAAAGTCAAGGTCAAAAGTTGGCTTAAACATCGAGTCCAAATGAAGCCGGCTAAAGGCCAGGATAAACAAGTAGCCAATATGCAATGCAGTAATACAACTTAACGACACCAGGGAGCCTCTAGGGTATAAGCCAAAAAAATGATAAGTGATGAAGGAGAAGAATGAAGCTTCAACACAAAAGACATGGCGGGACTAAAGAGGACTCCCGAGCCTACATAAAAAGCAGCATGGGCAACAAATGATAGCGAGGAACTAACTAGGAAGCCCATGTAAAGGAAGGCTCTACCATCAAGTCATGATTAAAAATCGGCGAGTGAAATGGGTGTAATGCTCATGACCTGATGGGATCGACCCTAAGGCAAGTGATCAGTATGGAAGCTAGTATGCAAGATGCAACGGAAAGTGATTCCCTAACCTATATGCCAGTGAAGATCATATACCTGCCGTGAAGAGTCTGAAATCATGGATCAAAAACCGGGAAAAGTCTCGAAATCGTCAAAATGTACCTGAAACATACCAAACTAGGCACTTCCAAACAATCTAGTTATACAGCATAAGACAGATCGAAAAAATAAGCATAAGGAAATTTTTGCAAAAATTTTCAATTTTTAGCCATAAATACACAAATTACCTCTCAAATGGTTCATTATTGCATAGCTGATTTGGAAAAAGAGCTCTGGAGCTAAAAACTTGTTTCGTCAAATCAGGAACAACCGACCGTCGGAATTTAGCGAAACTTCAGGTAGGCTCCTTAATCATCCTGTTTATTCATTTTGTCCGTTTGAAAATTAAAATTAAGCGAATTTTTGCCTAGAAACCCTTCTTAAAAAATGCGTATCTGCGCATACGCGGGTTCAATGAAGTGAAGCCGCGTATACACGCGACTGTGCACAGAAAAAGTCGCGTATGCGCAAGTCCATAACTCAAAAAGAAGTTTCTAATGCAAATTTTGATGAAATTTTTCAGGATGACTATCTCTTGGAGGGAACGTGAGCATAGCGCAATAGACAAGGAGGTCATGCAGGATCGCGCAGCACAAAATGTCCTCCGAAACTGTGGATTATTCAAATTTTTCAAAATGCCCAATATGAAAAGTAATGTGCGATTGCTTGAAATGCTCGTAAATTACTGGGAACCAGATCAGGATTGCTTCATCATTGATTAGATGCCACTACGCATAGAAGTGGAAGATATATACTTCATCACTGGACTCTCCAGGAGGGGAGACCCAGTGGACTTGCACGGAAAGCCCCTGGGAGGGTTGACCGTGGAAGACTATGTCCAAATATACTGCGTAGATAATTCCAAGAAAGTTGGCACACAGATTGCAATCAGAGATATCAGGGATTTGCACATAAAGATCCTCTTATTCACCATCGGCAGAGTGGCAGGATCTGCCTCACTACATCAGGCGTCCAGGACGCACATGAGCATAGCTGTAGAGTGCTTAATTCATGTGTATGATTGGTGCACTGCCCTGTTACAGAACATGAAACAACAACTGACCTCCATTCGCCAAACAAAAACAAAACACTTTGGCTATGGAACCATTTTGACAACATTCTTCTTCGAGAGAGTTCCAGCTTTGAGACCCAAAGTCATCTCGACTATCAGCAGCCCTCGGGACCCAAGAATTGCCCGTTGGGCAGACATGATGAAGAGACTGGGGGGCAGCGAGGTACCCCGAACCACCTGGGACGATGAGTTCTTCCTGTGGTGGAGAGAACAGATCATCGTAGTGGATGACTATCCCTATGCCGGGATGGATTTCCGAGGAGATCCAGATCTAGTACTTCCACCCGGTGCAGCATGGGGAGCAGTCGGTAAGTTTTTTCAAAAATTTTAACTTATATGATTTTTTTGGATTTTTCAATTATGTATGAAAAATGAAAAACAAACATGTTTTTGGATTGGATTCATAATGACTGACAAATGAAAAAATGATCATGTTTCAGATGTTGGACCAGTTCGTCCTGAGGGCCTAGCACGTCACAAACGCCGCAGAGGTGAGGCAGAGACAGCGGATTCTGACAGGACCCTCCAGACCGTGCAGAGAAACTTGGAGGGACTGACCCGCCAAATCCCTCTGGCTGCTGTGGAGGACTTGCCAGAAGCCGTCCAGAGACGGGTTGTAGGAGTACCCCAGGACTGGGTTAGACTGTTCTGCCGTGTGGCCACTGCAGTGATGTTCTATAGGAACGCAACCTCTGGGCAGGGTCCTCAGGAGTAGACAGATTTTACATATTAGATGACTGTATATTTTTTGAGACTGAACATGATGGGGCATAAGCCCAAGTTTTGTACGGCATTTATGGATCCAAAATTTTGTAAAGTTTTTTGACATACCGATGATATATATACAGCGATATTTGATGTGATGTGATAAATGTATCAAATGTATGATGTTTTTGATGATTAAAAATTATTGTATTGAATGATTAATATGCCAATCTAAAGCTTGATTAGCTAATGAGTCAGCAAACCAATTGTCAGCTCGAGGAATATGAATGAATTTTAAAAATTGAAATGACCTTTGTAACAAACGTACCCTCAAGAACAATCATAATAAAAATGGATCTCGTACCCGATAAGTGTTGTTCAACTGCGACACCACCAGCTGGGAGTCCAAGAAAACTACCAACGAATCAACACCCAAAGATATTGCCTCCGAGAGTAGATGAATGACTGCAGTGTATTCTGCTACGTTATTGGAAGCAGGACCAATGCAGACTCCTCTTGATACCAACAGCTGACCGGAAGGATAATGAAGAACCCAAGCCGCGGAAGCTAAGTTCCGGGTGTGTCTACTAGCACCATCGGCGAAACCAAAATGACTCATGACATCAACACAACCTGCCAAAGCAGATCAAAAACATCACCACCTCATCAAAAATCGAAAATCAAACAGATATGTACAAGACAAAAACTACTATATACAAAGCAAAATGCCAGGCCAAAGCCTAGGCATAATACTTCTTCAAATAGAGCCCATTTCGGGGCTCCGGCAACTCGTTTCCTTCGAAGTCAACCAAGGTATACGCTCCTTTCTTAAGGACCTTCTTGACGATATAGGGGCCATACCACATCGATTTAAACTTTCCTGCCCCCAAGGCATCTTTCTCTTGGGCATAGACCAAAACAAGGTCGCCTTCGGAAAAGACCCTAGGCTTAACCGCCTTATCGTACTGAACTTTGACTCGGTTTTTATGCGCTTCGTTCAATGTGGCGGCATCTCGACGCTGCTCATCAAGATGTTCCAGATGAAGAAGCCGCTCTGCCAGACTAGAAGTGTCAGGAAGAAGCTCAACAGCCAGTTTAAGGGAAGGGATCTCGCATTCAATGGGAAATACGGATTCCACCCCGTGGACTAACTGAAACGGAGTAAAGCCAGTTGCAGTTTTAACTGACGTCCTGTATGCCCAGAGTGCAGGATATAGCATAATGTGCCAGTTGGATCTATGTTTATCAATCGTCTGTTGAAGAATTGTCTTCAAGGACTTATTCACGGCTTCCACCTGGCCATTGGCCTGAGGATAATATGGAGATGAATGCTCCTGCCGGAAACCCAATTTAAGAGCCAACTCAGCCATCATACTGTTCTGGAAGTGACTGCCATGGTCAGTGACAATCTCTCTAGGTATACCGAAACGAGCGATAACTTGGTTGAAGAAGAAAAGAGCTGCAGTCTCACCATCGTTCCCAAAAGTAGGCATAGCTTCGACCCACTTCGTAAAGTAGTCTACTGTTACGATAATGTACTTGTGACCTTTTGCCGAAGGCGGGTTACAAGTAGTATAATCCATACCCCACTTTGTAAAGGGTCCGACAGTAACGACTGGAAAAAGCGGAGCTGGATGAGCGCGCATTTTTCGAGTATACACATGACAAGGATGACACTTCTTGACCGATTCAATACAATCTTTGAAAATCGAGGGCCAGAAGTAGCCAGCACGCAAAATCTTTTGGGCTGTAGCAAGCCCTGATAAATGACCCCCACAAGCTCCACTGTGAGAATCATTGAGCACAGCCTCGGCTTCTTCGAAAGTTAAGCAGCGTCTTAGGATTGAATCAACCCCTCGACGGTACAAAGCATCACCAATAATCAGATAATTCTTGGATAAGTGACGCAGCTTACGACGCTCATCTTTCGAAAAAGAAGAGGGAAACTTCGCAGTCTGGAGATACACGATGATATCCCCATACCAAGGATCTTGTGGAGAGATCAAAAACAAGTGTTCGTCCGGAAAGGACTCATCATAGATCATCTCCTCACCACAAGGAAACTCGGAGATCAATTCCGCAAAAACTAATGACTTCTTGGATTTGGCAGACATGAACTCTAGATCAAATTCTTGTAATATCACAATCCATCTATTATATTTGCCCCCAATCACTCGCCTGCTGAGGACAAACTGAAATGGATTGGTAGCTGCCAAGACATAAGTTTTGCGAAGAATAATATAATGCCGGAGTCGCTGCACAGCATGGACTGCTGCTAAGGCTAATTTTTCTATCGGGGTGTATCGCAGTTCAGGTCCTACCAGTCCTCGACTAAGGTAGTAAATAACATGCTCAGCCAGAGCATCATCCTCCTGAACCAGAACCATACCAATGGTAGATTCTGCTGTAGCCAGATACAAAAGAAAATCTCTGCTATAATCGGGTGGACTCAGTAAAGGAGCAGAGGTCAATGCCTTTTTCGAGGCATCGAATGAGCGTTGAGCATAGTCGTCCCAAAGAAAAGGGACTCCTTTCTTCAACAGTCTCATATATCCCTTTGTAATCTCAGCATAGTTAACGATAAACCTCAGAAGAAAGTTAGACTTCCCTTGGAGACTTTGAAGTTGACGGATTGAAGACGGGGGAGGCAACCAAAGTATTGCCTCAACCTTGAAGGGATCTACCCTTATCCCTTCCCTAGACACGATAAATCCCAACAGCCGACCGGATGTTACCGCGAAAACGCACTTGTTCGGATTCAAACGAATTTTATAAAAACGACATCTTTCAAATATTTGTCGGAGGTGACCAGGATGATCCATCCTCTTTCGAGAATGAGCAGCTAGATCATCTACGTATGCCTCGATGATTTTCTTGATGTCGTGGAAGGCGTAAGACATGGCCCGCTGAAAAGTAGCTCCAGCATTTTTAAGACCAAAAGGCATTTTCTTATATGCAAACGTACCCCAGGGACAAATAAATGCGGTCTTATGTTGATCTTCTGGACGGATAGTAATTTGATTATAACCAGAAAAACTGTCCATGAAGGAGAAAATCTCGTTACCGGCACACTCGTCAATAATCTGATCAATGAAGGGTGTGGGGTAATTATCTTTAGGACACGCCTTATTCAGGTCTCTGAAATCGATGCACACTTGAATTGTTCCTTGCTTTTTATCAACGGGAACGGGGTTTGAAACCCATTCGGTCAGAGGAACCGGGAAAATGAATCCCGCCTTAAGCAGCTTTTCAACTTCAGCTTTGATAGCTGCTGCCTTCCTAGGATTAACCGGACGAAGTTTTTTCCTGACCGGCTTAGCGTTTTCATACGTCTTGATCTCATGTTGGACGATAGATGGGTCTATGCCAGGCATTTCCTCATAAGACCAAGAAAAAACATCCCTATACTCTTTGAAGAGCTCGGTATAGATTTGAACTTCTTCACGGGAACATTCAGCTCCAATGAAAACGTTCTCGATAATGTTGGGATTCCTGGAGATGTTCATCGGGATAGTCGGAGAGATCACAGCCATGTTCCCTTCAGCATAAACCTGTGCTGGTGCTAAGGGGCTCAAGACTGGGTGAACAGGTCCAGGAGACTGAGGACTTGGAAAACTAGCCTCGACTTCGCTCAAGTCAGGTAGGAAGTAAGACCGATGATGCAAGTCATCCCACGGTCTCTCTATACCTGTCATTGCTTCCAGGATGGCCTCTTCAGATGGAAGAGTGGTATCTAGACAATCCTGGGCAGAAGAAGAAGTAAGCGTCCAAGCCGAAGCCACATCACCATCCAACTCTTCCGGCGAAAGAGGAGCTGGATCAGACTCTGCAGTGTCAACAACAGACTGATATGCAATCTCAGCTGCAGAAATCGGGAATGCCATTCCACCCACTTGCCCTTCCTCCAAAGTGGCGGTTGGAGAAGGTAAGGTCCAAGGGTCCGAAAAATAATGAGTTCGAAAGAACTCTCTTCGAAGGGGAGCCTTGGAGGATGAAATAGCATTAATAGACACCTTAGGAGGAGGAAGATCAAAAGAACCCATCGGGGAAGAATACATTCCAACTCCCAGATTCTCGACAGGCGCCTTAGTATTATCCAACTTAGGCACAGATGAGTCAGAAGGCGCATCCAGGTCTACAGGAGGACAGTCCAGTTGATCCACCGTAACTATCCTCCCTTCGTGGGGGAAACATACTATTCGAAATAGTGAGGATGCAATGGCATCCATATCATATATCCAGTTCCTCCCCAACAGAAGGTTGTAGTCCAAGGCTACATCTACTACCTCAACCTCTATGTTAACGGTTTTGCCCCCAACACAGATGGGCAAAGCCGGGCAATACCATGGGGCCTATGAGAATGGCCATCGAACGTAGTAAGAATAGTGCTAGATGGAACAGGTTTGGGAGATCCTAGTGTCTTCCAGCATGCGAGAGACATCACGCAAGTAGAAGCACCCTCATCAACAACCGTGCGAAAGATATTAGTCTTCCGATACGATGATTTAATATGGAAGGCCATATGATGAGGAAGTCTCTTCTTAAAATTCTTCATATCAAAGGTAATGAGAAGAGAATTTTTCGGATCTATAGCTCCAATGGCAGTGAGCAAAGCACTGCGCTGAGCCGGACAAGACTGGAGTACCTCTAAAGCTGACATAGCACAAGGACTCTGCGCCAGATCTTCTACAATCGAGTAGTTATGGGCAGCCCTCATGTTCGGATTAATCGTTGACCGCTTAGAAGATGCTTTTGGCATCCGAGGCATAGACTCGACAGTTGGCTTCGTGATATGAAGCGGCTCAGTAGCATCAGGAACTTCCTTAGCTTTCGAAGATTCCTCTCCGCCATAATCACGGGATCTCGTAGCGGCATCCACGTGAGCACTCATCATAAAGATATTCGATGGAATTTCCCCTTCCTGAGCACCTCCAGAGGAAGCCCCAGGATTTTGGTTTGCGCCAGCAATTAATTGCTGCCCTTGGGGAAAGGGGTTTGTTAGCACAGCCTGGGAACTAGAAGAACCTTGCTGAGATAACAGGCGCTGAGCATCCTGAATTTTCGGGCAAAGGTGTGTG
The DNA here is from genome assembly GCA_034641835.2 of Pinus albicaulis. Taxonomy (NCBI): domain Eukaryota; kingdom Viridiplantae; phylum Streptophyta; class Pinopsida; order Pinales; family Pinaceae; genus Pinus; species Pinus albicaulis. The sequence continues at coordinate 749,747,156 of CM076571.1, read as the reverse complement.
AGATGGTCTCCAGCACAAAGTTTGCACGGAAACTTAACTTTCTTTTTCTCCTTTTGCCCTTCACCAACACGCTCGTTGGTCTTATTTGCATTGCCCTTCCCATTCTTGCCCTTCTTCTTGTTATTACGTCCCTTCTTCTTCCCATCGGACTGGTGATTTCCTTTGGGTTCAGAAGATTGGACAGCATTAATGGACAAAGACTGGGAAGGTGAAGAATCAGCAGGCACAGCCTGACCAGAAGAAGCAGATTGTAAAGACAACTGCTGCAATTGAGAAAGCAGGCTGGCTGCACTACTACTGACCGATCCGACAAGTCCGTCACCATGCGGACCAGGCTTAGGTTTCGATAGATCCAATTTGGAGCGAGGAGCATTAGGCAAATACTTGTAAAGCATGCCAGACTGAGAATAGATCAACTCTAGCTGCTGGGCCCTAAAGATGGCCTGCTCCTCGGAATATACCCCTGACATGGATACATCCTTTGAAATATCTGACTGAAGTGATTTCAAAAACCACTCGAGAAGGAACTCACCTGGAATATGGGCTTTGATAAGCCTCTTCCTTCTCCTCCATTCCTGAATATGATCAGAAATGTGAGTTGCCTCATCTTGCTTAAAATTAGCCAGGAGTTCGGTCCCAGCCTCATATCTGACAGGCAACTGGAAATGGTTAAGAAAAGTGACAGCCAGTTCTCCAAATGTGGCGAAACTGCCCCCAGTGAGCTCTATATACCACTTGGCTGCATTCCCAGTTAAGGTGCGCTGAATTAATCTCAATCTAATCGAGTCGTCGATCAGAGAGTTGGAAGAGCACCATAAGTGGAATGTGGTGACGTGGTCCGCCGGATCTTCACCATTCTTACCTTCAAACTTAGGAATGTCTGAAGGAAGTTTGGTTGGAACCGGAGGCCACCCCGGACTATACCGAATCGGGTCATTAGTTAACTTCGCCAAGTCCGGCAAGTTTAACGTTGCCAGAAATGGTAATCGTGGCGGAGCCTAAGAATTCCATCCTTGATGGGATGAATTTCCCACATTCTGAAAAGAATAGCCTGGATTTGATGAGGCACCAGGCTGCCAGTAAGGACCCGTAGAAAACGGAGAAGAACCTCCTCCCCACGCCGAGTTACCAAAACCCAGGCTAGTTCCCCCCGCTGAAGTATTGACTGAAGAGGAAAGCCCCTGATAGGGGTTCCACGCATTAGACAAAGGAGAAAAATACTGATAAGCACTCGATGCAGGGAAAGAAGCATTCCCTGGATGACTCGCGATGAACTGATTCCCTGCCCCAGACGTTGCAAACATAGGATTCCATCCCATAAGAGCGGTCGAACTTGGTCCCTGAGCCCAAGGATTGAAGCTCTGGGTCTGGGACGTAAAAGGAAACGACCCTAAAGAAGGATTGGGACTGGGAATATGCCCAGTCCCAAAGGGGAAACCCTGAAACGAAGCCGATCCACTAGCCATGTTAGACATGGGCGTAGATCCAGTTGCACCGGCGGTAAAAGAAAAAGAGGGATTTCCAGCAATGGATATCCCTGAAACAAAGGGACCAGATTGAGAAGCATATGCTTGGGTGAACCCAGAGCCAAACATAGCAGTGCTAGAAGCACTCGAAGATAGAGCAAGAGTGCCCCCTGCCTCGACAGAAGCAGGGGTCTGAATGCCCGCAGCACTCACAGTAGAAGCCGCGTTCCCAGTCGTGGCCATCGAAAGATAAGAAAGATATGGAAGATCCGGCGGTCTCTCAGACTCCGGTCCGACGTACTGAATAACAAACGGATGATCAGGAGGAAGAGGAGATGGACCTGTAGCTGGAGGCTCAGGTATATCTTCTATCTGAAAATCTTCTTCCTGAGGAAACAACACTCGCGAGGTGAGCGGAACGCTCCTCTCGAAACCGACACCGGAATCAGCTATGAAACCTTCAGACCTTGGTGGAGGATCTCTCTCCACAACGTCAGACTCCACGGGGTGAAAACCACCTGCTAAATCGCTCCTACGCCTTCTCGAAGAAGGCTCTGCACTCTCGGGAGATAACCCCCGGATTCTCCTCGAACGTCGAGGCGCTTGATCAGCCACTTTTACAGATTTATTATATTAGACTCAAGAAAAGTGAAAAGCTAGGCAAGCTAGGAGCAAAGAGCACACACTAAAAACAAAAACCCTGAGAAACAGCAAGCAAACAGCCTCCAAGTATTTCCGCTCCGGGTGATGAGGACCGGACACCAAAATACAGGAAAGCGAAGTATAGGGCCTTCCGAAAGCAGTCTGGGATGATTAGGGCCCAGAACAACTAGCGAAGGTATCAGAAACAGTTACGCTGACCTCCTAACGATAGCCTTTGCCGGATCAAGCACCCAAGCTTCACAAGGGCACCCCCCAGAAGTACTGCTGAAAGTGATGCGAAGTCTGCCTCAGGTACCACGGGTATTCCCCCCCGCAGTCACCTGTGTGGAACCTAGGAACGGCAACTATGGACACCAATCCGTATCAGAAGCTGGGCGGAACGGTCTTGAGGTCAAATTCAGCTAATCGGAGGGGGGGTATCCCTCTTCTCAACCTTCACTTCCCCTCGCGCTTGACTCTCGGATGAGAGCTTTCCCAGTCCACCTCACGGAGTTGGATTTCGCACAATTAATCAACTTCTATGTTTGTTTGAGCGGCCTTGGAGAGTTAACTCTCCTCTCACCTATTCCAAGGCCCTACAACCTAGCTAGTTGGTGATTGACACTTAATAAAACTTGCTAGTTGATTTTAGATTTAATCGCTTATTTTAAGGGCTATTGTATTAAGTCACAAGGATATGGAGTTGAAACCAATGATGTTCTGACGCAAAAGAAATTAATAAAAACCTGACTACATGCACATGCAGTTCTTTGTCTTTCGATGAAGAGCAATTTCTATATAAGTTCTACGAGACTAAAAAATGTATTTTTCTTTTCGAATTACAAACTCACACTCGCAAAAACTAAGAAGCTAACTAAATGATTCAATGCACCTAATGCAAATGACTACAAGCATGTGAATTCTAAGATGCAAAAAGTCTCTTGAAACAAGGTGAAATTTCCCAAAAAGGCTCCTTCAGTTTTAACTCATCTTTTGCCGTCCAGAAAGCAAATTCTTGAAAACAAGAACTCTTAGTATAAGACACCAAAATACTCAACAAGAAGAAGAAGAAATCAAATGATACCCTCTCCTCAAAATCAAGCTGAAAACTAGAAGCAAGAAACTTCACTAAAGTCCCAAAAGATAAAGCCAAACGAAAATGAAAAACGCAACAACAAAAACAAAACAAGACCAAGTGTTTTTTGAGTTTTTGATATGCAAAAACAAAAAGCAAAACAAATGTTTTTTGGACTTTTTAGTTTTATAAAACAAGAGCTTCAAAAAAAAAAAACCAAGAACCACTATCACAATCCAAGCCAAAACGAGACCGAATTTCAAGCATAAACTTCAACTATGCTCCCAAACCCTATAAAGCTAAAGATAGCAAGATCAATAAGAGCAATGGAAGACTAAAAACTCAATCAAACGGCGTAGAGAAATAGTGCAAACTCGTTGCAACACAAAACTCCAAAGAAACAAGAAAAGTTCTTCGAAAATTGCAACAAAACCCTAGCCTATGAAACTCAAGAAAACCAATCGAAAACAAAGCAAAGAACGCAATGCAAAGCACAACACAAAGATAGGAACGAGTCAGTGAGCAGAAGCTCTCTGTTCTGGTAAAGCAGAACAGCCAAGAACGCTCAGAAAGCGATCTTGGAACTCAATCCAGGAGTGCTAGCACCAACAAGAACACTTCGCCAAAAGATCAGTTTTCGGACAAACGAAAGAGAAACAAGACTTGAAACCACTTCTGTCACACTCCAGTAAGTACAGAGACTCTGCAGACACAGGCCTCCACAGCCAGAAAAGACCAAAAACACCAGAATCTTAAAATTTCAAATTCAGCCTAGTTATACGCGACCTTGCAGTTATGCAACCAGCGTGTATACGCGTCTGTGTGGAGGGAAACTCGCGTATACGCGGATCCTTCTACACAAACTCGCGGGTATACGCGACTGTGTGCAAACAAAAAAGCGTATACAAAGAAAGATAATGAAAAACAAAAAAGAAAAGTCTGGGAAAGACACCAAGACTTCAGACTGACTGCAAGAAAGCAAACTGGACTGTAAAAGACAGAAAAAATTGTTGGCAACCTACCAAACAGATGCAACAACCCAACAGGAGAATCACAAAAATGTGATCCCCAGTGGAGTCACCAGTTCTGTTTCGGGGAATTAACACCCTAGAGGTTGGTTGGGATTCAACCTCCACAGAGCAGGGGCGTACTACTTAACAGAGACTCACACGATCATGCATATTCATAAAAACCAAATAGAGCAGAATAAGAGGTTTACCCGTTGGTCCTACGTTTGAAGTAGATCCACGTGGAGTTCAAACTCCCTGCAACCGTCCTTCCTCCTTAACCTGAAATACAAGAAGAAACCAGCACAAAGGACAAGTTGTATAGCATATTTCTACTCTATATGTTAGTGAGATTCATATAAAACATTAAATAAATCATAATGAATGCTTGTATAACACAAATATTCTTCATACATTAAAGCATACACTAACACGTTTATTTCGGGAACAGCATGATACTTCTGTATTATAAATAGTACATACAAAAGTAATCGTGGAGAGATCACCTGATCCTTCCAAGGCCTTCGCAGACCGTCGTCCGGATCCGTCCAGCCCTTGCCTCGCTAAGACTCCTTCCAAACTGGTGCATACGAGATAACATATAAAGGGATGTAAATCTCAAGGAAACAAGGGTTTCCTACAATGAACTGGGAAAGTGCAGGAGGCACGGGGAATCAGACTTGGATAGGGAACCAACAGAGTATAATATCAATACTTTCTCTCTCTCCCTTAGGCCATACACATGAGGTCTTTTTATAGTCCCTCCAAGTAGTTTCAGCAGTTGGAAACAGTTGGCCACGGGCTGGGGTGGTTGAACTACCTGAGTAACCATCAACCCAGCGCGAAATTAGGGATTTTTTATATATTTTTTAATAATTTTAATGGCATACGCGGAAAAGTCTAGCTGTACTCGCGTATACACGCGGAAAAACACGGGCATAGTCGCGTATGGAGGATTTTCCACTGTTTTTAAGTGAATTTGTCCAAGTCTGTAGGAATGGGTGCCCATAAAGCCATAAAGCAATTATGAATCATGTCAAGGTGAGAAATGATGCTATAACAGCTAGCCCTGCCTATTTGATGTCACCGAAACACTGTTTCTGAAGTCTCTCTCTAAAGTACCATTTCTTAAAGTTTGCCAAAGAGGTTTTGTTTCGATCATACCCTTTGTACTTGCTTAATTAATTGTTTTAGAGATTTTCATAGCTATAATAAAAGATGTCTAGGAGTTCCCTCTTCTCTAATTGCAGTTATATGTGTGTCTTGAATTTTTTATGCCCTTGAAGGTGAAATCACTAGAAGTTAAATGATTTTCTCACCTTCTATATTTCATTGGAAAATTTTGTCTTGAATAATTATCTGCTTAGTTGAATCAAAGAATTTATGGTTTGCCCTATCTATTGATTGCCTCTTTATGCTTATGATATTTAAGTCCCTTCGTTGAAAGGTACATATGATTAAGGATTCTTAATTCCCCTTCATCCCACTTTTCATTCTTACAATTGATGTCCATCTTAGTACACCTAAAGAACCTTGAAGATCCACTGACCAAGTTATATTTTCCCTATGATGCTCCCCGATCCATTAATGAACCTATCATGACTTTCATTAGACTCCATTACCCAATGACTTAGAGATTTCCTCATTCTACCTATGTTGCTTGATTCATCATACCCAAACAAAACAATCAAACAAACCTCATACTTAATAACTAGCCTAAAATCAATCCTTTTAAAGCAACCAAGTTTATATATTTGAAAACACATAGAGAGAGCCCTCTTTGAGTCTAGGAAGGCTAGGTCCTAGGACTCCAAAGATTGGTTTGATGTTACTCTGTCATTTGGTGTACCAATCTGCCAAATCACTGGACACTAACATAATGGAGATCACAGTGGGACATTGAGTATATAATAGCCTAAGAACCCTTATACATTCATTTGTCCCTTAGTTAAGCTTAGAAATTCAACTAATAGCTAAGAGTAGACTCTGTTTGTTTCACCATCTTAGCTAAATGATTATTCAGGTATAGAACACTCTTACAAATCTTAGGGCTACATAACAAACTCAGAAAACCCCAAAAACATCCCTAGATTGGTTTTTTGGTAACTATTGGTGGTGGACCATACTCATTTATCTTCAAAATAATAAAAATAATCCACCTGGAGACTCCACTAAGCCCCAGTAGGCCTATATCTTCACTAGCTCTCTTTAGGCTTCCTTAGGATTGTGTTAAAGCAGCCCTGAAAAGTTTAAAGACCCAGTCCCATTTATATAGTTTCTTAAATACTAAAAGAGGTTGAATTTCTGAAAAATAGTCCTTAAACTTTCTGCCTCTCTAAACTTTGATTTTGAAATCTGGCTTCACATAAGATCTATACTAGATCTCATCTAGAACCTAATTCTCCTACTATAGTTGATGATCCAGAAACTATTTTGTGGCAAACTTCTAGGGCTGGAAATTTAACTACTGGTAGGACCATCCAAAGAACAAGATATGTCCCTAAAAACCTAACAACCTTGAAAGATCCTCTCTTTGACTTGCACCATTCAAAGAAATTATTTAGAACCAATTCAGACAGTGATATTGACTAAACTGACCTTGAGTCCATAGATTTGTAGCAGAGTTCTAGTAGAGAAGCCTCTCCTTCCACTCCCCCCAATTTTCAGCTTCTCCATTATTTCAGCTCTTTCCATAGAAAATCTCCTGAAAATCAGTTTGCTGGTCCAAGTACTTCCATTACTACCATCCACACATCAACTGTTCAAAACACTCCATTTCAGCCCACATTCCCTCTCACATACCCTCATCTTGTAAATCCCCCATTTATTCCCACCACGGCAGCCTGGTATGCCCCATTAGTGTTACCACAACCTCTGGTTCCTTTACCAAATGGTTATCAATCCAGAATTCCCCATTTCAGTGGAGATGAATCTACTATTACCCAACAACATGTAGACAGAATGGATGATGCCTTTGATTACATGAAAATAGAAGAAGAGACCATTAAGATGAGAATATTTGCCCAAAGTTTACAAGGAGAAGTCAAAAAATGGTTTAAAAGCTTAACTCCTAATAGCATAAATGATCTCCCTTCTCTATACCAAACATTCATAAATATATGGGAAATTAAAAAGAACCCTTTCCAAATCCTTTCAAAATATAGCAACCTTAAAAGAAATGTTGGGGAAAGTGTCCAAGGTTACTGCATTAGATTTAATAGTGTTTACAATGCACTTCCCCCAAACATGAAACCTCCACTAGGTTTAGCCTTAGCAAAATTTCCAGAAGGTTTCGATGCAGAAATGGCCTATCAGATAAGAGAAAGAGACTCCTCAACTTTAGAAGACATGCAGAGGGGAGCTATAAGTGTAGAAGAAAATATGATTGAGAAAAGTGCTAGGTTGAAGTCATAAAAAAGAGTTACATACAAAGATGAAACAATGGCATCAACCTCATCACCTGATGCCAAAATTGATAACTTAGTAAGGGTGATGGAAAGGATGCTAGAAAAGATAAAATTAAATGAAAGAGCACCTCCTAGGAAGAACCAGACAAATCCTCAAAACAGAAATAGAAATCCAAATTTCAGAAGAGATTCTATTCAGAATAGACAAAGAGACAATGACCAACAAATTAGCCCTCCTATCCAAGACAATTATGTAGATGAACAGGAAAGAGAAACAAAAAGGTTGGAAGAAAATCATGTGAATCTAATAAGATCTGACAGTGAGAATGATGTTTTTCTCACTGAAGAAGAACAAGGATTCTTTTCCTCAGGCCAAACTGAAAACAACCATGAGGACTCTGAAGATTATCAATTAGGATTAGAAAATAATATAATGGAAGTTCACAGACAATATAATCTTAGGAGCAAAAGGAACCAAGAGACTTCCAATAACAAAAACACAAACAATGCTGTTAGAAAAACTGCAGAAAATATTCCTAAAAAAATAGCAAATAATTCCAACACTATGACCAAGAAAACTAATCTAAACAAAGACAAAACCAGCCAACAAAGTGTTGACCAAAGCTACCCTTGTACTTCTACTAGTGGCCCTGAGAAATATATCCAAAATTACAGTCCTAATAAAAATCAACAAATCAGAATTGCAGAAAAGATTGTGTATGACAAAACATATGTAAATATGTCAAAAACAGTAGTCCCTTTCAGCCTTGAGGGACAAATTTCCAAGATCAAAATTGGCATACCCTAAGCTGAACTAGTAACCCAGGATGTATATAAAAATCAAGTTTTGAAAGCTTTGAATATATGAAATGATAATGATACTTTAAACTTGACAGATGATAAACCAGAATTGTTGTTTGGTCCTGAAGTTGAAGGAAAATACCAAGAAGGGGTTGTCCCTCCCTTCTATGTTAGCTTAAACATACATGATAAAATCTTGCACAATGCCATGCTAGACTCTGGTGCCTCTCACAACCTCATGCCAAAAGTGGTGATGGAGAGATTAGGCCTAAAAATTACTAGACCTTACAAAGATCTATATTCTTTTGATTCAAGTAGAGTCAAATGCTTGGGTCTAATCAAGGATATATGTGTCAATCTGGCACAAATCCCTGCTAAAGGTCTAGTTATGGAAATAGTATTAGCTGACATTCACCCAAAGTATGGCATGCTTCTATCCAGATCATGGGGAGCCAAACTTCAAGGCAGCCTTCAAATGGACATATCTTATGCTATCATCCCAGTTTTTAACCAAACCAGAAGATTATACAGGGAATCCCATATGAAATATATGGTGAGAAACATAGATAGGCCAAACAACACTCCTGTTTATTCTATTCATTCAGATCTATATTCCTTTATCTTGTACAATGAAGAAGAAATCAACAAACAAGAAAAGGAAAATGAGAAAGAGTTAAGCTCACCAGAACAGTGAAATCTGTCCTCAAATCAAGAACATAACAATGCAATCTCTAGCAGCCTTGAAAAGAAAAATGATAGTGAACATGAGATAGAAACACTTTGGAAAATAAGCTTTCATGGCTCTTGTAGAAAAACAGGTTCTGGAGCTAGTGTATGGATACATAATACAAACAAAGGACATTCCTACAAACAGGATTTCCAATGCACTAATAACATTGCAGAATATGAAGCTTTCCTCCTTGGCTTACATTTTCCTAAAGACTTAGAAGCAAAGAAATTATCAATCTAAGGAGATTCAAAGCTGATAATTAGGCAAATAAAAGGGGATTATTCAAACAAAAACCCAAGATTAAGAGAATATAAGAATTTTTTACTAGATCTTCTCAAAACTTTCAAAAAATATGAACTCACTTTCATTCCTAGAGCTCAAAATAACCTTGCAAATGTGCTTGTATTTGCTGCCTAAAATTGTCAAATACCCCAGGGAAATGATCAGTTCAATGTCAAAGTAAAAAATCTCCCTGCAGTACCTGGCAATGAAAACTATTGGCAAGTGTTTGAGGGTGATAAGCACATTGATGATTTTCTGCAGTCAAGAAAGGATTTTGCTATACCAACACCTAGCTCATGCCTTGAAGAAGATTATTTTGATGTAAAACAAGTCCCTAAAACAGAGCTGTCTTATACTGCTGATATAAACCAATTTGAACATATTTATAAGTCATAAATATTTGATAATCTAGATCAAAAATACCTTGAGGTTTTACAATGCAAGGCTGATACAATACCAAGGGGCCTTACACCATTAGAGGAACTTTTTGACTTCAATGATGTAGCTAAAAAACCAAAGATTGAGCCTACAGAAATTGATGTAGAAGAACATAACATTGGCAGCATTAATGAACCAAAAATGATCAAGTTATCTTGCACTCTTTCAACTCATATTAAACAGGAATATATTGAACTTTTCAAAGAGTTTGGAGATGTGCTTGCATGGGGGTAAAAACATCTGAAATCATATGATACCAAAATTATTCAACACAAAATTCCTCTTAAGGAAAATGAGAAACATTTCAAACAAAAACTAAGAAGGATAAACCGTGTTTTATTAGCTTTAGTTGAGAAAGAGATCAAAAATATGTATGATGTTGGGATCATAGTTCCCCTTAGATACTCAGAGTGGGTTTCCAAACTTGTGTCTGTCAGGAAGAAGACCGGGGTGATTAGGCTTTGCATTGACTTTAGAAATCTAAATAAAGCCTTCCTGAAAGATAATTATCCCTTGCCTAAAATGGATCACATACTCCAAAAGGTGGTTGGATCTAAGAGAATATCACTCTTAGATGATTTTTTAGGCTACAACAAAGTGCTAGTGCTCCCAAGTGATCAACACAAAATTGCTTTCACTACACCTTGGGGTAAATTCATATATGTTAAAATGCCATTTGGTTTAATGAATGCATGGGCCACATTCCAAAGGGCTATGGACATAGCTTTTTCAGAAGACATAGGCTATTTCATAATCATTTACCTTGATGACATCACCTTTTTCTCCAAAACTGATATAGAAAACTTAGCTCATTTGAGAAATTTTTTGAGAAATGTAGAAAATATGGCTTGTCCTTGAATACCAAGAAAACACTCTTTAGTCTCCAAGAAGGAAAACTCCTAGGCCACATAATCTCTGAAGAAGGAATCAAATTAGAGCCTAAAATGATTGAAGGCATATTGAAAATCAACCATCCTAGAAACCTCAAAGAGTTGCAATCTTTCGTTGGGAAGATCAAATTTTTGAGAAGGTTCATCCCCAACCTTGCTAAACTTTTGAGAAATATCAAAAACATTCTCAAAAAGGAGACAGGGGTTAAATAGTCTTTACAAGCTAAACAGTCATTTGAACTGGTGAAACAACCTCTCACTCAAACGCCAGTTTTTATCATTCCTGATTTCTCCAAGGATTTTTGTATTTTCTCATTTGCTTCTGAACACACCATAGCTGCAGTGAGGTTGCAAAATAATATCATGGGGCAAGAACAAACAATATCCTTTTTTGGTAAAGCCTTAAGAGATGCTCCACTCAAGTATAACATCATGGAGAAACAAGCCTTAGTCTTGATAAAAGCATTGAAATATTTTCGAGTCTACATTTTACACTCTCATATCACTTCTTTTGTCCCTCATATAGTTGTCAAGGACATTCTAAATAAGGAACCTGATGGTAAAAGGGGAAAATGGATTGCTATTATTTTAGAATATGATTTAGAAATTAGGCCTGCCAAGCTGATTAAAGGACAAGGATTAGAAAAACTCATGGAAAAATCAAATTTCCAAGCATTAGACATAAATATGATTGATGTTTTAGAAGAAATAGAGGAATTCACAGCTCCATACATTGAAGAAATATTTTTGAATTCATCTTGGTATGCTGATATCATTTATGTGATTCTTTATCTCAATACTCCTGCTTCTCTATCAAAGACTAAAGCTAGATTCTTGAAATAGAAAGATTTGAATTACTGTATTTTGGATGGGGTTCTGTATTGGAAAAATGTTGTTGGCATATTGCTTAAATGTTTGCTTGAGAATGATACAGGAAAAATCATGCATGAACTGCATGAGGGAGAATGTGGACGACAACTTTACTAGAAAAACACAACAAACAAGATTCTCATAGCTGGCTATTATTGGCCTACCCATTTCCCTGATACTCAAAAACTAGTCATGACTTGCCATAAGTGCCAAATTTCTTATGGCAAGAGAAAACTCCTACCTTTACCTTTGCATCCCATCAGTATTGAGGCTCCCTTTCAACAATGGGGTTTGGACTTTCTTGGAGAAATTCACCCAACCTCATCTTCCCAACATAAATGGATCCTTACTGCCACTGATTATTTTACCAAGTGGATAGAGGCTATCCGTTCTAGGAATTATATTGACTCAGTCATTATCAAGTTTCTTGAGACCAACATACTATCCCGATTTGGCTGTCCTAGAAAGATCATTACAGACAATGCTGCTGCCTTTAAATCCAAAAGAATGGTTGATTTCTGCTATAAATATCATATCACCTTGTGTAATTCCACAACTTACTACCCCAGGGTAATGGACTAGCTGAATCTTCCAACAAAAGCCTCATCAACATCATCAAAAGAATGTTGGAACAGAATAATAAATCATGGCATAGTAAATTGGTTCATGCTTTATGGGCTGATAGATTAACCACCAAGAAATCAAACAATATGACTCCCTATCAGCTGGTATATGGCATGGATGCAGTCTTCCCAACATCTTTGGGAGTTCCAGTCATGAAACTCCTATAAGAAGTGCAATCAGAAGAAAATGACATGCAGAGAAGGCTGAATCAAACCATTCATTTACATCAGTCAAGAGAGGAAATGTACAAAAGAACATAAGTAGTTCAAGAGAGCATCAAGATCTTTGATAGAGGGACTAAAGCTAATAATTTCCAAGTTGGAGATATAGTTTTAAAATGAGATTCTAGGAGGGAAGACAAAGGTAAGCATGGAAAATTTGAAAATTTATGGAAAGGGCCTTATATCATCCATTCAATTAGGGGTCATAATGCTTTCTTTCTACAAGAACTGAATGGAGAAGAGTTATTTGGAGGTCCTGTTAATGGCAGGATGCTCAAACACTATTTTTGTCAAGAGTCTTAGCTTCAAAGTTTTCATTCATTATATATAATCATTGGATGAGAAAATCACAAAAATACCAAAACAATGAAATAAAGGAAAAAGAGGGCAGTTTCAAAAAGAGGTACAACCCCATACCCAAAAAATAGTACTGCTGAAAGTGTACAAGTCTAAATTCCACTGCTATGTTTAGGAATCTAGCCTAATCATGGCTGAACATGCTTTATATTTATGTTGATAAGTTAGTAAAAACAATGAGTTTCAAAGTTATTGAAGCTTGACTTGTCAGGAAAGATAGAATAGGGAATATAAGATACTGGTTCCACATGCTCAAAACAGAACCAAAGGAAAAGATGAGGATGCATGACAAATGATAAATTACAACCTCATCTTTCTAATTACTTTTATTCAAAATAATTTTTGTGTGCAACTTGTCCCAATGCCACAAACCATGGTAGATCGGACTATCTAATCCTGATTTGAATCATGCTTTAAATTTTATGTCAATAGTTTAGAGAATCAAGACTACCAAACAACTTAATCTTGGCAGTTACATAGTCTTAGTAGAGAATAAAAAGAGTTCACTAGCTTAATCTGAACTCTTGGAAGCAATAAGGTTTGAAGTAGATAGTTTATTTCTATTTTCAAAAATAAAAATGTCAAGAGTTTGCCAGTCCAAGTGCACTCAAAAAAGAAAACATTTTAGGACAAGTAGGTTGGGTAGGTAGAAACACTGTTAAAAGAATCATATGTTGTAGATTATTAAGATCATCACTTAAAAAAGAAATATCAGCAAGTGAAAAGAAGGGAAAGTCTGCCCAATGGAAAGGCCACTAGTCTACAAAAAATAAGAGGTTTGGTAAACTGAAAGTTATGGACACCTCCAAAAGAGAGATGCCCTCCCCAAGTGGAGCCACTGTTATTCATTAGTAATTTTTGCTGATATCAAAAGATGACTAAGTTATGTTCCTGGATTTCTAAAACAAAATTTGAGAAATATTGTGAGTTTTAGAAATCTCACTACCTTTATTATCCTAAGTTAAACTATTTTCACTATATTTTCCTCTCTCTGCCTCATAAAACGGTTATCCCACTGCTGAAAAAAAGGATTTTCATTATTAGCCTCGTTTTACTATTTTCATCACCTCACCTTCACTCTCATTCATGACCTTTTTCCTCTGAAAACCCATTTCTTCCTTTCCTCAAAACCCCTCATAAAACCCCTTCATCCATCATTTTTCTTCTAAAAAGCATTAAACAATGTAAAAGCTTCCTTTTACATTGTTTAAAAGTAAGGTTTTAATCTATCGGGTCCCTTAAATTTTACTATAAAACTCTGTTTTATGTATAAAACCCACCTTTTGCAAAAAAATAGGCCTTAAAGCCCTTTTTTCCTCTTAAGCCCCAACCCCCTTACCTTCATAAAAAACATGACCTCCGCTCTTCCTAAGCCCTTTGCCCTTAAAAACTTAGCCTCTGCCCTTCATTTTATTAACCCCCCATAAACCTTAGAAAAAGCCCCCCTTAACCTTCGAAATATTAAAGGGCGAGCCCTGCCTCTCGTTACACCCGACGCCCTTCCCCTTAACCTTGAAAATTCAACACATTTCATGAAGATTTGAGGCTCCGGACCCCACTTTCCATTTAACCCCGCCATCCAACCATAACCCGACACCTGTCCTCCACTATCGCGAGCCCAACCGACTGTTCACTCCTCCCGGATGTGCGACAGCCATCGATCTCCTATCCCGAGATCCAATGGACTGTTACATTGAAATTTGTCACCATGACGTTTTATTACTCCCTTAGAAGTCTACAACATCAAAGTTCCTAAAATCAAGCTTTGAAATTAAGAGAAAAGCTCATAAAAGTCTTAAAAACACTTGTACCACACTTTCTTTTAGCATTGCCTGCGGTGCCGCACCTTTTGGCTATAAATAATGCGGAGCTAAACACACTTTTTCTTCATTAAGGGTGCATACCCCTATAAAAGGTAAAATTAAGGCGGAAAGTAACATTTAGAAGCCCATCAGTCAAATCTGGAAGCTTCTAGAAGCAATTATCCGGTCGAAGGTTCGCTCCTATGATGTATGTTCATTCCTCCATTATGGGAGCCTACCCCTTGATTTATGGAGCCCAATCCCTTAAAAAGAGCATTCTATCCCTTCTTATGTGGAACCATAACCTCCTCTCTTTTCCTATAAATTGAAGCCATAGTGCAGCTTCAAAGGTTAGAGTTAGTGAGTTAGACTTGGAGAATTTTTGAGGAGAAATGTTATAGAGACTCATACTCTCTTAACTGATCTCTATGTGGGAATGATTACACACCCATGTGCATTTTAGCTGAAAGAGTGCAAAGCTTGTCAGAGTAAAGGAAACGTCTGTTCCGGACCCCAAGAAGGCCTATACGACATCAAGGCGGACACGGTTGTAAGACTCTTCTTTATTAAAGATAATACGAATGAATACCATTTTCTCAATGAGTTATTTAGTTAAGTAGCTTGTTTATCATGTTTTATCAATGAATTATTTAATTAATTACCTTATTTCTTGAATTCCTTGATCATCTTGATAGATTTTTGATTCATGAATTAATATTTATTATGCAGGTGCTTCTGATCTTTTCTTGTGTTTGTGATTGCAGATCCTTGACGACGACTTTCTTCAAGCCACTGGAAAGAAGATCAGCGCTGGACTACAAGTAGGTTTCCAAAATCCTATTATAGTTAATTCCAAATCAAACAGTATCTAGAGAAAATAGTTTTTATTTGTCCGTTTGTTGCTAGCTGTCCGTAAGACACTTGGGAGGTCTGTCTTGTCCACAATAACGATTTATCCATCCAACAAAATGGCGACTCCACTAGGGAATAAATCTTGAACTTTGATTTCCTTTATTTTTTACTTGTGAATATATTTTTTCTGATTTTGATTGATTTATACTGGCTTGGGTAGTTTATACTTGTAGAATCCTTGAGAAATATTTTAGAGTTTTTTAATTTTTATTTTAGTTTTCTGGTGTTCGCACTTTTCTTTTAGAAACGGTGCGGGCATCTCCGCTCTTTTCTTGTATAAACAGTGCGGGACCGCACCTGTTTAGATTGAATCCTGCGGACCCTGTGAAAATTTTTAGAAAATCTTAAAAATCCTCTTTACTGGATTAGTTTGTTAGATTCTCAGTGTATACCCAGACTTGTATCTTCTGTCAGAAAGCCTTGATTAAGAGTTTATTTCAACATTTTTAGTTTTGAATGATTTTCTGAAAGATCTGCATGTTATAGTGATTTTTTCTTTGTCTTTATTCCGCTCAAAGATTAGAAACCTTAGTATACCTTTAGATCACTTGTATTTCCTTGCTTTTTTGTTGGGTTTGATATCATAGCATAAATTGTTTTATGAAATTTAGATCCCATTTTCTCATTTGCAAATCGTTAAAAAACTTTTGTTGATAAATTTGGAATTTCACTTAAAAAACCAAAATTGGGTGTTTTTTGAGTTCTTGCTGATCCAAGTAAAGAATTTCTTAGTTAGATAACAAGCTAAGCAAGACATCCTCAAAATATTTAAAGTTGGAATTCAGATTTAGTCTTTAGAATTTTTAAATCTCAAAATTAGTTTTTAGTTTTGAGTGTTCTTTCTAGAAATTGTAGTATTTTTTGAAGGAAAACTTTGTTTGTAGTTTCGATCTTGAATAATAAAGGGATTTATTATTAAGAAATAGATCATTTTGAATTCTCATTAGATTTCTTTTCATTTATTCTTGTTTGAAGGAAAGATTTGTTTTAAAAATATTGCATTTCTCAACTCTTCATTTAGATAGAATTCATTAAAAGAAAACAAATTGTTTCTCATAATAGATGCATTTTTAGTATGTTTTAAGTTGGGTCACTACATATCATCAATTTCACTTTCGCACCCATTGTCCTAAGAAACAGCCTATTAAAATCAAGCTTAAATTAAAATCAATCTAGTAATTTTTTATATTTCTAGGGCTCTTTTCACCTATATAGCTTAGGCTAGTGTCTTGGAGTAGGGAGTAGTTAACTCTCCAAGAAAATTAAAACAAACAAGTAGTCGATCTTGCGGTAGGAAAAATCCAATAGTCATTTGTATGCTCTGGGAAGCTCCTCTTAAAGGAGTCAAGCACGAGGTCATATCTGAACTAGTGGGATAATCAATTCTATCTCATTGGGAATGATAGCAGATGTGTGCGTATTAACAATGGTAAACCTCGGATAGACCATTATCGATGAGCCTGGGGTCACTTGTCGGTATACCTTGGATTATGTCAAGGAGCTTTCAAGGGGATTGAGCTTTGTTACTCTTCCCTTGCACGTATGTCGGATCGTAGACTGTTCCCCCAAGTATATTAGTTCCTGTTGGTAACCATAGTGGCCATAATCTTTACAATTTTTTCCTATGGTGACGGTGGAGGAAAGATCCCACTATACCTAGAGCAGACGTCGACTAGACTCACTTGGACTCTACTGAGGGTTATCTTCACTCGAGATGGTTTAAGTGGAGAAACTTGCACCGGTCTGTTTCATTAAGTAGGTTGTCAGGGTAACTCTTCCAACCGCCCTTTCTACATTAAAATACTACGATGTTGGATTTAATCACCAACTAGTGTTTTTAGTGTGGGAAGTTACTGTTTGTGTGTGGTTTGATCTCCTAGATTTTTAGGCGTGTGATTCATTTGTTTGTTTCTTTAGTGACTTTAGGAGTTTTCATTGAAATTTTCTTTGATTGCGTGTGATTAATAATTTTTAATCGTGGCTGAATTGCCAAGACAATCGCGTAGACTCAAGGGGAAACCCCCTGAGTATACACCAAGCCAACTTGAAGGGTTGAGAGCTCTAGTTTCGCCTAGTGACAGTAGAATTAGATCAATAGAAATACGAGAATCATCTATAGTTATTCATCATGATTATCGGTCACAAATAGAAGAACATATCCAAGAGTCAATTTCAATTTCCGAAGTTCTGGTAGTATTTCTCCTTCCAATGAATTAGCTGAAGAACATGAAATTTCTGATCCTGACACTGAACCTGCTGTATTGGAACCATATTTAGGATTTGTTACTCCGACTTCTAGTGATCCTGGTTCACCTAGGGTAAGACATCACATTACTGAAAATCTTCCTTCTGACCTCATATCTATTGAAGAACTTGTTGATCCAGACGAAGATGTAACTCTTCCTGAAACCCAAGAAAATTTGAATCTTAGGGAGTGTGAATCAATATTCTATAGTCCTTTTAGAACTGACGCTTGGTATTTATCATTGCCAGTTTTTTTACAGAACCCGGGTCTTACTTATTCACCACCCAGAATTCCTTTTCATCCTACACCAAGAGGTTATTATCCTTCATCAACTATGTTGGGTGAGTCATCTATGTTTTCCTAATCTCCAGAAACATTTTTATACGGTGGTCCCTCTGTTCCTTCAAGGTACCAGTCACTCTCTGGTACCTTCTCAGGAGCAACTCCTCAACCAATTGAACAAGTGTTATCGTCTTGTACAAATGGAACTAAAACTGAAACGTTGAATGCAGAGTAGATTTTTATGATGTCTGGCAATATTCCAAATCCTCAACCCCAAGGTGGTTAGTTACCGCCTAGGGGGCAACCTCAAGGTGGACAGTTACCGCCTGGGGGGCAACCTCAAGGTATTCAGTTACTGCCTGGGGGGAAATCTCAAGGTAATTTTTTACTAGGACAAACTGTAAGACAATATTATTTACCTAGAGAACAACCTCAAGGACAGTACATACCTCAAGGTTATCAACCTCAGGGACAATACATACCCCAAGGTCAACCCCAGACTCAGTATATTCCTCAGAGTCCATATCAACCCCAGATTTAGTACATGCCTCAAGGTTATCGACCTCAAGGTCAGTACCCAACTCAAGGTTTGCAACCTCCTTCCGGTCAACCATTCTTACAAGGAGCTGGAAATTTTCCAGTTAATTATCAACCCTATGTTCAACCAGGTTATGGTCCTCCATATGCACAACCTTCTACGGGTCAATACCCGGAATGAATATGGTGCGGGATCCATCTCAAATTCAACAGACTATGCAACCCAATGTGTAGATACCTAATCAACTTGAACAGTCCATAGGTTCTAGTCCAACCCAGCAACCTGTCCAACCTATCGTTCAAGTCCCTGCACCTGGTTCTGTTCAGCAGCCTGGGCCTGGTACACCTCAGACTCTGCCTCAGACTACTGCTACTACTGTAACTTCTATTCAACCTACCACACCTGTTTCTGGAGTATCTACAGCTTCGGTTTCTTCTATCCTTGCATCAGTACAAATTCATCAAGTATCTATGCCACAGTCAGGACCTACAATTCAGACTACGGTCAAGATGCCTACAGGACAAGCTGGTACTAGTATGATTGTCGCTAGTCAACCATAATTTACTTATCAACCATACTAGGGACAATATCAATTTGGACAGGCTACACAAAATCCAGTATATTAGTATTAGCGGTACCCTAGGTATACTTATCAAGTACTGCAGCAACCCTAGTATGTTCCGGTTAATCCTGGTTATCCAGGAGGTTTCACGATTCCAAATGCACATCCAATTCCAGGGTATGCTGGATATCCTCTTCCTGGCACTGGTTTGATCACACAAGGTTATCAAGACCCTAGCCATCAGTTACCATTTATAGCAACTTTAGATTTACCAGATCTATCACGCCTTACGAACGATCCTATCTTTTATCTTCCATATTGGCCGCCGATACCTAACAAGTTGCCCAGTGATATCCCAAAATTTGAGGGTAAGTTAGGAGAAGACCCATCTAATCACGTTATGACTTATCACCTCTAGTGTGCATCCAATTCAATAATCGATGATTCGATTCGATTGTGTATTTTTCAGAGAACTCTCATTGGTCTAGCTGATAAACGGTACTTTGAATTACTACGCGGCTCTTTTAATAATTTTAATGCACTAGCTACTGCTTTCTTAACCCATTTTCAGTTGCCTGTCAGATACGACAACGTAACAGAATTGCTAACTTCATTAAAACAGTCTACGTCTATGTACATATCCGATCACATTCATGAATGGAGACGTAGAAGGCGTTTAGTGAAGGTATTTATTCTAGATCAAATTTTGGCTGAATGGTTTATTAAATCGTTATTTCCCAAAATTACTGAAGATGTAGCCAAAGGAGGCGTTGTTACAGAAGAGAAAGTCATTGCTCAGGCTTAGTACCTTGACCTTGTATATACTCAGTTAGGTACTCTGTATGATAAAATCCCCGATTTACCAAGACCTGGTCAATTAACTACAACTCCTTCTGGCTCTCATGCCGCTAATGGTGTAATTGGTTCTGTTAGCACTGGTAAAAGTAAGAAGAAATCTTCCAAGATGACTTCTCCTATTATCACTTTACCTGATTCACCGAAAGGAGATTCTTTCGTTGAAGCTTCTGCTGATATTCATGTTGTAGAATCATCTACAACCAAACCTAAAACTGGTGGTGAGAATAAAAAGAAAAAATCTTCAAAAGGTAAAAACGATACAACTGAACCAACTGATGAAAAACGTAAACCTCGATATCCTTGTCTGATATGTGACGAGGATCATTTTACAAAAGAGTGCTCGCATAGAGCTGAGGTATAAAAATTCGTTAAGGGTTCGCCCATACCTACTGTCTTGAAGGATCCCTTTCCTGCCCAAGATAGTAACATGGTTGGATTTTCCTCAAATGCGCTAGAAAATATCTTGATGGTTGCGACGCAATCGTAAGATTACGGTTGTAAAAATACTGGTAAAGAAGCATAAACATCTAATTCAGCATCAAATACATCTCCCTTAGTTTCTGATCCATTACAGATCGAGAAAAAAAATCCTGACTTAGTAATCAAACCGCCTGCTAAAGGTATACTTTGTAAATCAGCTTTCAATCCACATGCGAGAGCTGCTCAGAATTACAATATTGTTGAAGATTTGGCGATTTCCCCTTCAGCAATGTCGGCTTTGGAAGTGCTACAATCATGCCCAGCCAAAAGAAATTAATTTTTTCAGCCTTAGGAGTCATAGACCTCCAGGATTCGAACCTCAAGATCTTCAATTTAGAGAATTTTACACCCCGCCTACCCCATCAAATGGCTTTTCAAATTCCGGTAATAGTAAACAACAAACGTATCTTTCATACTGTTATTGATGAAGGGGCTTCTACGTGTATTATGTCGTTAAAATGTTGGAAATCACTTGGCTCTCCGACAATTAACCAATCACCAACTATTCTCAAAGCTTTTGATGGAAGAGGTTTTCAGCTGTGTGGTATTTTATAATATTTACCAATAGAGGTCGAAGGAAAAATGGTTAATCTAGATGTGGAAGTGCTTGATGCCCCTCTGGATTACAACCTTCTCCTGGGTCATAGTTGGTCTTACGCCATGACTGATCTTGTATCATCGATCTTTTGTCTCATCATGTTTCCTCATAAAGGAAAGATCGTTAAAATAGATCAGCTCTCATATTATTCATCCGACCCAGCCTCTACTGATAGCATCCAACATATTGGAAAAACGACTATCCTTTATAAGGATGTCGGAGTAGGTTTGCTTAAAGATTCGACTTTACTAGGAACTTTTTCCCTGCCTGCTCCCAACGTACAACCTCCTATTGCTAATATCAATATGATTACATCAAGTACTATTTCCTTTAATGATCCTTGAATAGTACTTTCAAACTCAGAACTGGATTCTTTCGGTGACGCGATGCCTTTGAGTCCTTTTGAGTTAGCATATCAGAATGTACATTCATTTTCCGATACTCCTTCAACTGAATCTGATCCAGTGAATGTGATCAATGAGGAGTCATTTTCAATATCAAGCTCAGCTTCGACATCAATTCCAGATCTTGGTAAACAAGTATTCAATACTGATGAACATATTCGTGAATTCTTGTCGGTCTATGAGTTACCATGGGAAGATCTTCATCATAGGTCTTCGTTTTTACCTAATCTCGATCATTTTGAGAATTACTTTTCCTCTATTTTTACTACGGATTACGTCAAAGAACCTTAGAGTCCTCTCTCACATTTCGATTCTGAATTGAGTTTAGAAAATATTTCTATAACAGTTCCCCTTGACATTTCAGTAAAACCCAGAATTGTTGAAAACATTCATATAGGAGCCTCTTGTACGACTAATGAAATCCAAGCATATAAAGTCCTATTTCAGGAATTCCATGACATTTTTGCCTGGTCATATGAAGAAATGCCAGGAATTGATCCGTCGATTGTCGTTCACGAAATTAAGACATACCCAGATGCTAAACCTGTTAGACAGAGATTACGTCAGATACATCCGAGAAAAGCTACCGCTATTAAAGCCGAAGTTGAAAAATTACTTCGTGCAGGTTTTATTTATCCGATTCCGTTAACGGATTGGGTATCTAATATTGTTCCAGTCAATGAAAATAAGGAAAAATACCAGTGTGTATCTATTATAGGGATATAAATCGAGCTTGTCCAAAGGACAATTATCCAACCCCTTACATCGATCAAATTATTGACAATTGTGCTGGAAGCGAAATGTTTTCATTCATGGATGGATTTTTGGGCTACAATCAAATCAACATACTCCCTGCAGATCAACCCAAAACAACTTTCATTTGTCCATGGGAAAATTTTGCTTATTGCAAACTACCTTTTGGACTTAAGAATGCTGGCGCCACTTTTCAGAGGGCAATGTCTTATGCATTTCATGACATTAAACACATTGTAAAACCCTACCTCGATGATTTTCCTGCTCATTCTTTGCGCAGAGCAGATCATATCACCCATTTACGAGCCATTTTTGTACGATGTAGGCATTATAAGATTTGTCTGAATCCTCACAAATGTGTTTTTTGCGTACAATCAGGACGATTGTTCGGATTTATTGTCTCAAAGGCAGGCATTCGTGTCGATCCATCGAAGGTTGAGGCAATCATCAATTTACCTCCTCCTTCTACTCTTTGCCAACTCCAAAATTTGCAAGGGAAAGCAAACTTCTTACGTCGATTCATTCCTAACTACACCGAGTTAATGAAAGGTTTTACCAGGTTGTTAAAATAGAACATTCCTTTCTTTTGGGATGAGATCGATGATTGATCTTTTGATGCTCTTAAAAACGCATTGAACCATACACCGTTACTGCATCCTCCCAATTACAACAAGGATTACTTTTTGTACCTTGCCGCTTTCGATTCCATGATAGGAATGGTTCTAGTTCAGGAAGATGAATTCCATGGTCAACATGTGATTTACTATCTTAGTCGTAATTTGAATTTGACTGAAATCAAATATTCACATGTGGAAAAATTGGCCTTGGAAGTTGTTCAAGCTGTCCAACGTTTTCGTCATTACATAATTTTACGCAAAACAATAGTGACCTTTGATTATAACCCTATGATGTATATTTTTACCAAACAATTGCTAGGGGGAAAATAATCCAAATGGATTGTTGTCTTGCAAGAATTTGATTTGGAGTTTGAAAAATCCAAATCAAAGAAATCATTGATATTTGCTGAAATTATGTGTGATTTCCCACGTACTGATACAGAAACTGTGGCGAAACAACCGATCGCGGATGAATCCTTGTTTCTTATTAGTACCATTGATCCTTGGTATGGAGATATCATTGTTTATCTTTAGACCCAATCTTTTCGGCCCGAACTTTCACGGTCACAACGACGTAAAATCCTTTTCCAGTCCCAATAATATCATATTGTTGGCGACACACTATATCATCACGGTGTGGACTCTATTTTTCGACGTTGTATCACCCATGAAGAAGCCAAAAAGGTTTTAAATGGCTATCACTCTGGAGCATGTGGCGGTCATATGTCTGGGTACGCCACGGCCCAAAAGATATTGCGTGCAGGTTATTTCTGGTTGTCATTATTTAAAGATTGTATTTATGCGGTCCGAAAATGTCATAATTGTCAAATCTTCAATCAAAAAATGCGTGCACCACATGCTCCTCTTCACCCTATAATTGTTGTCGGTCCTTTTGAAAAATGGGGCATTGACTTCATTACATGTAACCCTCACTCGGCCAGGGGGCATGGGTATATTATTCTACCAGTAGATTATTTTACCAAATGGGCCGAGGCGATGTCTACATTTGCGGCAAATGGAAAAATTGCAGCTACTTTCGTGTTCAATCATGTGATTTCTCATTTTGGTGTACCCCAAGCGATAATTACTAATCATGGGAGCCATTTTTGAAACATCATGATGACTGAACTGACTGATCAACTTGGCCTGCGCCATGACAGTTCTACACCATATTACCCGCATGCTAATGTTCTAGTTGAAGCTATCAATAAAGTTTTAGTCACCATGATCAAACGAATCATTGGAATTCATAAGTCGAATTGGCATACCATGCTCTTTTCAGCACTTTGGGCATATCGAACCTCAGCAAAAACATCAATAGGTTTTACCCCTTTTCCACTGGTTTACGGTTTAGAAGTGGTATTACCCATTGAATGCAAGATACCGTCACTCCAACTAGCCATAGAGTTACTACCAACCACTTTTGAAGAGAAGAAATGTTTTTTATACTTAGGTCAATTAGATGAGAATCGGCGCACCGCTGCACTAGCCATCGAAACTCATGCTAAACGAATGAAAGCTAAGTATGATAGGAAGGTTACACCTCAGATTTTTCCAGAAGGAGACCTAGTCTTGGTTTATGATCAAGCTAACGATAAGCTAGGGGCTGGGAAATTCGAACCCATGTGGCATGGTCCTTATATTGTCAAGCGAAAACTTGCAAAAGGGGCCTATGAATTGATTGATTTTGACGGGGTCTCTTTAGGCAAACCTAGAAATGGGCTTTATCTGAAGAGATATTACGCTTGATTCTTGTGTGGAGATCTTTCCTGTATATTTTTTATTTTTAGTTGGTGTGTTGTAGATTAGAAACGTGTGCCTAGTTTAAGTGTGTTTTTACTACTATTCCTGCTTATCGGGATTACTCTTGATATTGCAGATGTCGACATCTTTTCAAACATACATTGGTTTTGCTGATGATGTTTGTCGTAGTACACGGAATATCTCTTCTGCAGCTTGGGTTATTTATTCACCCACTGACGAGTTAATATTTATGCATGGGGTAAGCCTCGGTAAAACGACAAAAAATATTGCAGAATATAGTGCAGTGATTGAGTTATTGTCTGAATCCATTTTATTTGGAATTCGGAGTTTGATCGTTAGGTTAGATTATGAATTCGTTGTATTACAATTAAATCAAGTATATGCAATTAGAAACCTAGTGTTGTTAAGATTATTTTTGAGAGTTTGTCTTTTGGAACGAGAATTTGATTATATTGAGTATAAACACATTCCAAGAAATTTAAACACATTAGCATATGCAATAGCTTCTAGTGTTATAATGTAATGTTCCAGAATTTTAGCTTCCAAGCTAAATGGAACATTAGAGTTAGCAGCAGCTATAGTCGGTAAATAAATGGGTAGAAAATCCCATAAGTCTCATAGGTAGGAATAAAATACTCCAATTGTGAAAGGAGACACTCTTTCAAGCTTAATAAAACACCTCCATGTGTGAACAAAGATAAAATAAAGCTGCTTTGACCAAGTCAACAACACAGTTTTAGTGGAGGAGGAATCCTAGGATGGATAACATAATTTTGGAGGGAAATGTAACTTGGGTTAGAAGTAACCTAAGTGAGTGGGGCCAAGGGAAAGAAAAATCACATCTTATATAAGGAAGAGGATGGCAACATTATTCATCATGTTGTAGATAATTATTCTTGGCTGCAAAGAATTGTTGCTGCTTTGCTGCTTAGAAAAGCTGCAGTGCTGTTTAGCACTGGGTGTTCCCGGCCGGGAATCCCACCTCTTTCCTTTGAGGAGCTCATTGGAAGAGTTTGTATTCAACATTACACATCAGTTTTTCAGGCCAAGCTTTAGCCATCTTCATCAGCACAACTTTGCCGGAGATTGTGCATTGTTGCTGGGTGTAGAAGTGAAAGGGATTGGAATCCTGGCTTCTGAGCTAGTTTCTAATTGGAGGAAGCTTTCCTTCATTTGAGAGATATGTTTGGAGAGCTCCAAGAGTTATTTAAGATAAATGGTATCAGACCATAAATTTCCCACACCCTCCCAGTGCTGTTTCTGCTAGGGAGTGCGTTATTTTGGAGGCAGTGTTCATTGTATGATTTGGTGGCTCCATTGTTGAGTTTCCTTGTGATTGAGAGGTTCATCCTTTCATGGGAGGAAGCCCTTGAGGGATATACATCAGATCAAACATATTTTAGGCCTCTACACTCATGTACTTCAGTATTTCAGTGGTTATTCAGTAAATTACTGGATTTCCCATTTTATATATAGAGTGTTTGATAAGAAACCCTTGCCGGTTTCTTTTGTATTTTGTATAAGGAGATTAGATCTTTGGTTCTTCAGAATTTTCATCAATATATGAGTAGATCTAATTGTTTCCTTCATTTATGTGTACAAACCCTCTCTTAGACTGCGCAGTCCATTAAGCAGCAACTCCGGTAAAATGCAGTTGTGGGGTTTTAGCACTTTTTGGAAATCCTAGGTGTGGGAGATCTGTTTAACCCACCTAGTTTGCTTTGTTTCAGCTCTAATATTGGATTTAGATTGTATATTGATAATTTTATGAGATCCAACAGTACATTTTAGTATTTTAATGCATTTTTTGCTGGAAGTGCATTTTTCATTGCATGCTTCATGAGTTGTTCCTAATCGGGAATATTACAGTGGTATCAAAGCAAGATCTTTGGCTCAGCCTATGGCTTCAAGCCAAAGTGCTGACTCCCTGGAGGAAGAATATTTATAGCTCTATAGACAGAGTCTGCAGATGGCCAGGTAGCCTCTCGATCTCATCCTTTTTTCAAATGTGACATATCTAGTAAATGCCCCTGTAGTCAATCTCTGGAATAGAATTTTGATATTCTTGAAAAGGGAACTTTACAGTGCTATCAGAAGAAGGAGAGATGGACAGAATCCAAAAAGCTTCAGTATGTGCAGAGAGAAAGGAATACAAGCTCCCAAAGCTTCTTCCAAAATCTATGAAAAGCTTTCAAGGAGAGCTGAAGAAAATGAGATTGGAGATGAAATCTTCAGAGGAGGTTGATTCTAGAGTTGAATCTAGATTTGCACATGGTGAGTGTGAGCATGCAGCTGCACTCCATGATGCACATCGTAGTCACATGCCCAGAGCTATCTTGAGATGGATGGGAGGAGGAAGAATGCCTAAGAGAATGACTCTTAGTGATTTGTTGCGGGAGTATGAATCTCAAACTGGGAGGTTTAGAGATCCTACTGATTTCCAAGATTTTTACAAGATCCAGATGGAGAAGAGCCAGCAGTAGGATGTTGATAGATTTCTTCTATCTACTTTTTCCGGATCACCTACATGTTCAGTTGGAGCTTGGGTGAAGGAGCTAAACTCCTATTTACAGCTCCACCATATTTCCGGAAATGAAGCTCTCAGGGTTGCAGCGCTCCATTTCAAAGGTAAGGCTCATCCATGGTGGATTTTTGAATCTTATTGCTTAAATAATGCCAACACTTTATTTTATGCAAGATTCATAAAAACATTGGTGGAGAGGTTTGGTGAAAAAATTCCTAAGACACATGAGCAAGGAAAACTTGAGAAAACAAAACCCTTGCATGTGATGGATGAAATTCCATTTCAGAAAACTTTGAGAGGAGCTAATGTATTGCATTACACATTTCCGGAAGCAAAACTTCCAGTTCATATTCTTGAACAAAAGGGCATGGGGATCACCTTTTCACAAAGGGATCCAATTGTTGAGATGTTGCCTACACACATTGATGGAGGAGAAGGCAACAACACTGTCACATCTAGAGCACATCCAGTGCCTCATGCAGAGGAGGGAGGAGCACATGCTCCAACGGGAGGGATTCTTGTGCTTTTGCAAGAAGTTCCCCAGGATCTCAAACATGGAGGTCCAAGCACAATAAGTGAGCAGCATGATTGTGTAGCATTGCAGCTGGAAGGAGGAGGAAGGGAGGAAGAGCAGCATCATTTGATGAGAGGTACACACCCTTATTTTTTCAGAAGGCTAATGCAAGGAAGAGGCAAACTGATTTGCGCAGTGAGGGCAAGGGCAAGGTTTCCCAATCATATATGCAGTCTACTCTTGACATTGATGTCTCACTATATGGACGCATTCCACCTGGGAGGCCACCTGATCTACAGTTGATGAGAGATATCTTGTCTTTGGATTCACCACTCTTGGATTTTGGAGAGGTGAAGAGCTTGGAGGAAGAATTTGTCATGAGGGATTTCAAAGTAGTAGACAACAACATGAGTGGAGCTACACATGCCATATCACCAGTGCTGTCACTGAGGAGGATTGATCGTTATTGGAGATCTCAACTCTTGGTAGAGTACTCCAAGGATCTTGGTGCATGCATGATTCTTGATGACCCGGATGGAGATGAGAGATACATGGTTGATGATGTGGTCATCTATTTCTATGGCAGAATCTTCTTGACTAGATCTTCTAGTCTCAAGGAGAAGCTGCTACATGCAGCACATGAGGACTTCTCTTCTATGCACTTTGATGCATATTTCCATTTGATGGAGGAGTTCACTTGGGAGGGAATCCAACATGACATATATCAGCATATGGAGAGATGCATAGCCCAGATGGTGATAGAAAGGATGTCACAACTACCTTCCTACTCATTGGGAATGAGGGAGAATTTCCAGTTGAGCCATTTCAGCTCAAGATCTCAAGTACATAATGGAGGAGGTATCATTTCATGTTTTGTATTTTACTTCTTCCCTTTATTTGAGCAGCATGATGTAACAAGAAGAAATATTTCTTCTTGCATATTATATGATGTTTTACTTATAGCTACTTGTAGCATTGATCTTGGCTATCTTTTTGATGAGTTGTGGGGGAAGCCATATGTCTCTTGGTGTGCACCAATGACACCATATTGTGACTACATGTTTTCATCTTATGAGATGACTATGGCAGCAAACAAGTGGCTGGTAAAGCACTTGTTGATTCTTATTTTTATGCAGGCCAAGGGTGCACTGCGCTAGTTCCATGAGAGGGACCAAGATTCACTCTCTGGTTGTCAATTGGCAACTTGTTTTTTATTGTATCTTGCTTCCATGTATTGCTGATGTGTTCTTGTTCAAAGGAAGCTTGTATGAGGGAGAGATGAGGCAGCAACAAAGGTTTTTGTTGCTATGGTTGCAGTTGGGAGAGTATGGGAAAAATTCTTCCCATACTTTTCATGATATTTCTGAAGAGAAGGAAGGCACATTCATGGTGCAAGGAGGCTACCCTTAAGTATTGAAGGATCATGAGAGACTTCCATGTCGGAAGATGATCTTCTCACATAGCAGCATTATGGTGGATGGCTTTGGCATATGGAATGTCAAAGGGGGAAGTCATGGAGCCTTATTACAAATGCCTACAACACTGTCACATAGGAGCATGTTCTTATGTATGAGATATTCCAAAGGGAGGAGGTATCCCTTCTTCTTGCAGATTTTTATGAGTAGATTCTCATGGGAGGACTTATTGGAGGATCTCACTTTCATCCCACTCACTATGTATGGTAGAGAATGCATTTCTGTACTTGTTGATTACTCTATTGAGTATTTGTACTTTCTCACCATGTTTGCATAGTGCATTGCTCCTCAAAAGAGCAAGAGTATTTTTGGGTCTCATGGTCACTTTAGGGCCAATGTTTATGATGATAGTAGCCCATCTATACATGACTTTGGGCAAGTGTATTGTTATTCTATCTATGTACAGTTGATAGACATTGATGCTTACTTTCCCATGTTGGGAGAACATACATATCTAGCTTGTAACTTGTTGAAGGAACACTTGCCATATGACATTCTCAAGCAGTAGTTAGGAGAACTGTGCTGTATCCACTAGAGAGACCATATGTATCATCCAAACTTGCATATAAACTTCAGCCATATTCTGATTTGGATGCCATGTGGTGATGATGTGCCATTCATCTTGAATGGAATGGTTTGGGTTGGCATGACTCATGATTTTGGAGGAAGAGTCTTTGGAGGCTCAATATTCTTCTTGCCATTGGATGGCAATCATGTTGCATCCCAAGATCAATGTGCCTTCTACACTTGTCATGAGTGGAGAAGAGGACAACATGGGATAGGCCCTCTTTCCTATCATGTTCACTTATTCAGCCCACCTACATTTCAGGAGCACAAGGTGGAAGAGACTTTTCAAGAGTTACCATGTTGGAGGGTGACTCACTTCATTTGGATGATTGCATGGATGAGGGAGGCAATAATTCACCATGTTGATCATCACTCCTAATTTGTGGAGGCCATGAGACAGCTAGCATGCTTCCATTCACACTTTCCACCTTTGATTGATGCAGACACTTTGGTTTTGCACACTTGGGAGGAAGCATTGGATTACAGTTTATTTTCAAATTCTCTTGATGCAGTGATGGAGGCTATTGATGGGAGGCCACATGAGGAGGAGGGGAGATATTTTTCTCTCCTTATGCATTTTCTTGAGGACAAGCAAATATTTTGGAGGGGAAGACTGTAACGTTCCAGAATTTTAGCTTCCAAGCTAAATGGAACATTAGATTTAGCAGCAGCTATAGTTGGTAAATAAATGGGTAGAAAAGCCCATAAGTCTCCTAGGGAGGAATAAAATACTCCAATTGTGAAAGGGGACACTCTTTCAAGCTTAATAAAACACCTCCATGTGTGAACAAAGATAAAATTAAGCTACTTTGACCAAGTCAACAACGCAGTTTTAGTGGAGGAGGAATCTTAGGATGGATAACACAATTTTGGAGGGAAATGTAACTTGGGTTAGAAGTAACCTAAGTGAGTGGGGCAAAGGGCAAGAAAAATCACATCTTATTTAAGGAAGGGGATGGAAACATTATAAATCATGTTGTAGATTATTATTCTTGGCTACCAAGAATTGTTGCTGCTTTGTTGCTTAGCAAAGCTGCGGTGTTGTTTAGCACTGGGTGTTCCTGGGCGGGAATCCCACCTCTTTCCTTTGAGGAGCTCATTGGGAGAGTTTGTATTCAACATTCCACATCAGGTTTTTAGGTTAAGCTTCATCCATCTTCATCAGCACAGTTTTACCGGAGATTGTGCAGTGTTGCTGGGTGCAGCAATGGAAGGGATTGGAATCCCGACTTCTGAGCTAGTTTTTCATTGGAGGAAGCTTTCCTTCATTTGAGAGATCTGTTTGGAGAGCTCCAAGAGTTATTTAAGATCAGTGGTATCATACCACACATTTCCCACACCCTCCCAGCGTTTTTTCTGCTAGGGAGTGCGTTATTTTGGAGGCAGTGTTCATTGTATGGTTTGGTGGCTCCATTGTTGAGTTTCCTTGTGATTGAGAGGTTCATCCTTTCATGGGAGGAAGCCCTTGAGGGATCTACAATATATAAGAAATATTTCAGGCCTCTACACTCATGTACTTCAGTATTTCAGTGGTTATTCAGTAAATTACTGGATTTCCCATTTTATATATAGAGTGTTTGATAAGAAACCCTTGCCGGTTTCTTTTGTATTTTGTATAAGGAGATTATATCTTTGGTTCTTCAGAATTTTCATCAATATATGAGTAGATCTAATTGTTTCCTTCATTTATGTGTATAAACCCTCTCTTAGACTGCACAGTCCATTAAGTAGCAACTTCGGTAAAATGCAGTTGTGCGGTTTTAGCACTTTTTGGCAATCCTAGGTGTGGGAAATCTGTTTAACCCACCTAGTTTGCTTTGTTTCAGCTCTAATATTGGATTTAGATTGTATATTGATTATTTTATAGGATCCAAGGGTCCATTTCAGTATTTTAATGCATTTTTTTCTAGAAGTGCGTTTTTGATTGCATGCTTCATGAGTTGTTCCTAATCGGGAATATTACATATAAACAGACATTTGCAATAATAAAGCAGTAAATCAACATTCGATAATATGATTAAACAGGTAACTAGGAATAATAGTATATCATAGCATAGGAGTAGTGTTTCAAAAAATAGTACATCATCCTCGATCATAGGTTCAAAATGCCTTATGATCGGGAAAAAAGTGATACAAAATTGATATGGGTCTATATAATCGATCATCCACTATCCGTGGTAATGATCACGATAGTATACTACAACTCATGCCACTCTACTCAGGAATCTCCTGAATGGTCCAGGAACACCTATGACATATCTCTGTAAGCGAAGAGGAATGTCATCTATAGTAGTCTCTGGAATGTCCAGAATCAGATGCTCCAGATGGTGTTCCAGATCAGTAAGGATCTCTGTTGTCTGATCTTGCTATGGTGGTGCTGCTGTAGCTGCATCCCTTTGTCTCCTATCAAAGGGGCAGAGAGTGACTAGTCGGCGTGGACCCACATCTGCATTTGAAATTGTTGTTATCAGTTTTGGATGATTTTAAAATAAAAATAAAAATTAGAAATTAGAGCGTGTCGAAGAGATTTTTTACCTGACTCATCCCACTCAGCTCCTGGAGGAAGTGGAATATCCTGATCTCCCCGGTAATCCATCCCAGCATAAGGAAATTCCTCTATCACAAAGAGCTGGTGTTATAACCAACGAAAATAAGCCGAGGGAAATCGAACAATCTCGGTGCCCTCACTAGGACAGGCCATCAAAGCAACCCATCGGACCATCCGAGGCTCTCGGACTCTACCATCATCAACAAGAATATGTTGCAGGGTTAATAGAGGAGTCTTCTCTAAAGCAAAAGTAACCACGATAGACCCATATTCGAAGTTATTTAACTTCCCGTTTTTTGCTCTAGTTAGTTGGCCTTTTACATTAGCCAACACTGCCTCGCACCAGTTGAATATAGTGCCTCGGAAGAAGTCCACTGCAATCCACATTTGAGATCCAATAGCCACATGCAAAGCTACACTTCCGCATAACCTGGTAATGGTAAATGCAATCACTTTTAACTTAGGACAGATGATAGTTTTAATATCAATCTGTTTGTCTCTAGGATTTGCCTCATCATTACAGAACTCTAATTGCAGGCTAGTGACAGACTGGCCACCTGGCCTAGTCCCAGATAGAGAAAGTGGTTCACCTCTCTTAGAAAAACCAGTAAAAAAATATATGTCCTCCAGCTCAATTTCGAGTCGGTTGCCTCCAATCACGAAACACTGGTCCTGAACATCCCACTTGTTTACCAACCAAGTGAGAAGGTCCACTTGAGCTCTCATGCCACTGATAGCCCATAATTTGAATAACCCACATGATTTCAAAACTTGTAATGTAGGTGGATGAATCATTGCAGCTTCATCCACCTCCTCATGTTCACGTTCCCGCCAAATGAGCATTGTAAATATCCTACGATGAGCAAAATGAAAGATTAGAATCATTTTAAAACAAAATTTTGGGTAATTTGAGAAGAAATTATGTTTTGAAATCCTTCACGGCGCCCCCACACTTTACGTTCAGAGACAGTGCGTAGCTCCACATGGGCTTTGTGCTAAAAGTGTGGGGCCACGACATTTTTCTTTGTAGAAAAATGTCAGGGTCCGCAGGTACCGTGTGTCTTACCTGCGGACCCCCGAGGGCAGAATTTTGAACCTATTTCCTCTCCAAAAATGAATTTTAAACCCTAAATTAAGGAAATGAACAGATGAAAAGCAAGGAAAAGAGGATGTGGATTACCTGGAGCAGACAGTTTTCAATTTCAAAGGTCGGTTTGTCCAGAATCTTCTCTGGAGCGTTTTTTGCCAAAAGCCCTCAAATCTTCACTCTGAACTCAAACGGTAAAAAAGAATTTGGAAAACTCCCTTTTATAAGTTTTTTCGAATAAATGAAATTTAAATTTATTTATTTTTCACTTTAAAAAGATGGTTTTTCGAAATATTTTTATTATTGAAGCGGGTACGTTTAATTTTTTGACTTTTTGTGCAGAATACCGTATTTTTTAGGTGAAATGGTCATTTTTGATGAAGAGTACACTTTTATCACTTTTTTCGGCTCTTTAAAATTTACGAAAAAGAAAACCCATAGAGTCCCCTTTTAAGCCCTTTTTAGACTCTTTAAAAATGAAAATATTGCTAAGTACTTGACTATTCAAACTCGTTAAAGGAAATGAACAGTCGTCCCTTTAGTATAAGTTTACCCCTTTTCCGGACTGAACTTAACTCTTTACAAAAAAGGTATACGTTGACTAATCATAGTCAACAGAGTTCTCTCCTGCATTATTTTATCCTTTTTCGAGCCTAAGAGACTAAATTTACGAAAAATTACACCCATGGAGTTTTCTTAAGTTTTTTCTTCTGACTCCCTAAAAATGAAAAACACCGAGTTTCTCCTATACTGGACTCGTTAAAATTTAACAGTAAAGGACCTGTCGATTACAAACAGGAATGGACCACTCCTTCTTAGGGTTCGATTTTAAACTAATTTGGACTCATTCGAAGGATGAGCTTATAAAAAAGCAAATGTTATCCTCCTCAAGCTTTTCAAAAATAAAGAGGTACTTGCCAGAAATGGTGGGGGAAAAGAGAGAAAACAAATTCATTTGTTACACTTTGATTTATAAAAGCAGTAAACCACTCTTGAACACGACACTTTTTGTCACACTTCTACCTGGGTTGGGAAAATCCTTTGCCTATTAGTTAATCAAACCACATTGAAGGTCTTCAGTCAATTTCTAGGTATTAGCTTAGGGCAATTGTTACCAAACCATATGCAGTGTCGTTATGTGTTCAAGAGGACAGTTCAACCATAAAATTTCAATACATAAACATTTGTCTCCATTCAGGTGTTGTTGACCATCCCACGAGTCCGGTCCTTACTAAAAATTTCTTCAAAACTTGATCTATGGTTTCGTGTCGTGAGCTTGCTTACGATGGATCACTTTCTATCGACGACAGCTCATTATCTAGGAAGTCAATCTAGAATCCGTAAGTACCTTAGAATCTGCATGCCTTAATGGCAGGTTTCTCGTCTTCAACGATAGGTTACATCATTGACCTTCGATTGAATGATTCCGTCAAATGTTCGACTTCAAATCACTTATTCACATTTCATGGATTGTACTGAGTACTTTGAGAGCCATTGTCATTATTGGTGGTTTCTCTCACACTTGTTAACAGTTCTCATCAATGGCTAGTAATCAAGTGGGTTCTACCATGTTCGACTTCAACACATTAAATCGCATGGATATAATTGTACTAGTACAGGTAGCATAAATCAAGACCCTGGATCTATTTTTCACCATCTAGGATGCGAGGAGTTTTATTATTCATTATGCAGTAGAATATTCAAGACAGATGGCTGCGTCCATGCTGTGTCTACACTATTAATGTAATATTAAAATCATTCCTGTATCAGAACAAGTTTAGTTAGTTTTGATCTGAGTATGGGAATGCCTACCTCAGTGATGATATATATATATATATATATATATATATATATATGTTTTGCATTGAATGTTTTTATAGGGTTCCGACTGGGGTGTCCACAGGATAATCCTTGAAATGATAAAGCACGTCACTCTTCAAATGCTCTCAGACTTCGCACTTTAGGGGGAAATTTGTTACACTGAAATTTGTCACCATGATGTTTTAGTACTCCCTTAGAAGTCTAAAACATCAACGTTCCTAAAATCAAGCCTTGAAATTGAGAGAAAAGCTCATAAAAGTCTTAAAAACACTTGTACTGCACTTTCTCTTAGAATTTCCTGTGGTGCCACACCTTTTTGTTCTAAAGCATGTGGAGCTAAACACATTTTTTCTTCATTAAGGGTGCGGGCCCTGTAAAAGGTAAAACAAAGGCGGAAAGTAACATTTAGAAGCCCAGAAGTCAAATCTGGAAGCTTCTAGAAGCAATTATCCGGTCGAAGGTTCACTCCTATCATGTATGTTCATTCCTCCATTATGGGAGCCTACCCCTTGATTTATGGAGCCCAATCCCTTCAAAAGAGCATTCTATCCCTTCTTATGTGGAACCATAACCTCCTCTCTTTTCCTATAAATTGAAGCCATAGTGTAGCTTCAAAGGTTAGAGTTAGTGAGTTAGACTTGGAGAATTTTTTAGGAGAAATGCTGTAGAGACTCATACTCTCTTAACTGATCTCTATGTGGGAATGATTACACACCCATGTGCATTTTAGCTGAGAGAGTGCAAAGCTTGTCTGAGTAAAGGAAACGCCTGTTCCAGACCCCAGGAAGGCCTGTACGACATCAAGGTGGACACGGTTCTAAGGCTCTTCTTTATTAAAGATAATATGAATGAATACCGTTTTCTCAATGAGTTCTTTAGTTAAGTAGCTTGTTTATCATGTTTTATCAATGATTTATTTAATTAATTAGCTTATCTCTTGAATTCCTTGATCATCTTGATAGATGTCTAATTCATCAGTTAATATTTATTATGCAGGTGCTTCTATAATTTTCTTGTGTTCGTGATTGCAGATCCTTGACGACGACTTTCTTCAAGCCACTGGAAAGAAGGTCAGTGCTGGACTACAAGTAGGTTTCCAAAATCCTATTATAGTTAATTCCAAATCAAACAGTATCTAGAGAAAATAGTTTTTATTTTTCCATTTGTTGCTAGCTGTCGAGTATGTGTTAGCAGGAAGTCTTTGTAAAGTCACTTAAGGGAAATGTCTATAATGTCTTATCCGTCCAACATGGCCCATAATGCACATTGCAAATAAAGTTGTGATTGCGTTAAGGTTTTATAACCCACGCGAAATCGGTAGTTTAGCCCCGCCATGTGTCATGCTGTAAACCATATCGCGTCTGTTTGATCCAAAACCGTTTACCATCCATTTCCCACGCGATAAACCACTTGTGCTTTTTCAAAACCATCGTTTCCCTCCGTGCCAAAATTCAAATTCCCTCGCCTCCATTTGAATTTCTGCCTAGTTTCGCCTTCGAAACCCTTCCTCCTGCACCCTCTCCTCCTCTGCAAGCAACCCTCCGACAGTCCAAAACCTCGAAAAAAGTAGCAAACCCTTGCCACACAGGTTTTAAAACTAATAATTGCTTGAAGTATGCAGGTTTCATGGCGGAGAAAAGCATTAATGCTTTCGGTGGCCCAAGATCATTTGAATTAAAATCTGGATGATGATCCAGAGGTTGATTTTATTATTTTTAAGGGCCAGAGGCCGAAGTTTAAAACTCCCACACCAATGAATCATGATCATTGGAGATCATAAGCCTTTCAGCCACGAAGGAAGCCTCCCCTGCACACAGAAGACACAAACAGTAAAAAATACAGTGAAAGGAAGAAAGAAAAAGGATTAAAAGGCTAATCAGGTATCAAAGACAAATTATATGGATTGGCCACAGAGCAGAGATTAAAGACAAATGAAGACAAGTAGGCAAAGATCAGAAGATTAAAGGCAAAATCCATAATAACAGAGGGTTAGCAAGTCAAAGTAGTAGTAAAAAAATGATAAAGATAGACAGTCAAAGGATAAAAACAGAGTTTGAGGCCTAATGACAGAGATTAAAGATAAAATAAAAGGTAGATTAACCCAAAACAGATTCGAATGACTAAGCTCACAGCAGTTACTCATCTCAAAGGATATTTTTGCCACCTAATGCTTTGTTTCCTTCAATAAAGCATTAATCAGTTATTGAGCTGAGTCAGAGATATTTATATTTGCTAGCCAGTTATTGTAAAAGTTATGAATAGGCCTTAAAGTCAAACATTTCACGTATTTTTTCTTAGGAGTTAAGGTAGAAGATATTATTCAGAGAAATATATGTAGATATTCCAGCCTTGAGCCTTGCATGGTCTTCAAGGTTAGGAATTCATTAACTCTGTAATAAATGACACTCAAACCCTAGCTTAGTTTCACCTCTTCATTTGTAGCATAAATACTGCATCTGAACTCATTATCTTGTTGGCATTTGATGACTCTTTGAAGTAATACATAGTCTCTTGGAAGTTGAAAGGAAATTGATGTCTTGGAACTTGTGGATGCCCTAATTGGTTTACTGATGGAGGAGGCTAGATCACAGGATCCCTGAGCTTGGTTGTTGGTGAAGTAATTCTAATATTTTGTTGTTATTTCCTATTTCATTATGTTTTCCACCTTTCTATGTTGCAGTAGTGTTGGGAAAAATACTGAGAGGGGGGGGGGGGGTGAATCAGTATTTTCTGCATATTCAAAACTTTTTACTTTTTCATGCTCTGAAACCCATAAGCTACTTTGTTGAAGCCAACTAGCGTATACACGCGGATATCCTTCATAAAACTCGCGTATACACAGAGATCTAATTATGCCATTAGTTCTTCACTTATATCATTCCATCATTCATTCATTAGATGTTCTATAAACAGTAAACATGTGCAGTAAGAACAGAATAAACCATCACACAAATCATCACACATGAACACCAGGATTTTTAGGTGGAAACCCAAGTCGGGAGAAAACCACTGCTGCAGTTGCTCAGCCTTCAATATTTTATTATAGAGAAAACATCTTACAACATATGTGCTGGCGCAGACTTGACCAGCACGCAGGCACCCACCTGCGCTCGTTTACCAGCCTCTCCTGGAAGGGAGCTCCAACCCCCCGACTCGTTTACCAGCCTCTCCTGGAAGGGAGCTACGACCCCCCGATCTCGTTTACCAGCCTCACCTGGAAGGGAGCTACGACCCCCTGATCTCGTTTACCAACCTCACCTGGAAGGGTGCTACAACCCCCTGACTGAAGGCTGCAACCCTCAGCACCACCTTGGACCACGTTTCATCAATTTTCACACTGGATCCAACAACTTCAATAGAACAACACTTGCAGGCCACATTTCATCATATTTTCAAACTGGACCCATTCAATTCTTTTAAGCACAAACATACATCACCAACAGATACTTATCAACACAGATCAGATAGCAGAAACACAACAGAACAGATCAGATATTTCATACCCCTTGCTTCAGCAAACCCTAGTTTGCATACGCTTCCTCATCGATGTCGCGTATACACCGTTAGCTTTCCCATCATCCACAAACCACCAGAGGCTTCAGTTTATTGCTGATAA
The DNA here is from genome assembly GCA_034641835.2 of Pinus albicaulis. Lineage (NCBI taxonomy): Eukaryota > Viridiplantae > Streptophyta > Pinopsida > Pinales > Pinaceae > Pinus > Pinus albicaulis. Next base: position 749,708,379 of record CM076571.1, on the reverse strand, counting down.
TGTGCTTTCATTGTTTATATCACAGTTTTCCTTCATGCATATATGTATAGATCTTCAATCATTATAGAGCAGCATACTTCATCAGATCAGATGTTCAATTCAGATTTACCCTTTTACTTCAGACATATGTTCGCCTCATTTCAGATCTAAGCCTTCCATAAACAGATCTAGCAAATACAAATACATTTCAGATCTAGAAATCACGCTTCATCATTTCTTCATAGGTGCATCATAGATTCAGATCTATCATCAAATCTTTACCCTTTCCATACAGATATACTTCACAGAGAAGTCTTCATTCAAGATCAGACATCTTGCTCCCACACTCCTGATTTTCACAATGAATTTCTTCTCCTTATATAGGTTTATCCTTTTTCAATACCACGAGCCAAGACAATATCATGAGCCTTCAATACCATGAGCCCAACAATACCATGAGCCTTCAATACCATGAGCCCAACAATACCATGAGCCTAACAATACCATGAGCCAAAACAATACATTATGAGCGCTTTTGCCTATACGCGACTTGGAACGTTGTTTCCCGCGTGCATACGTGACTTCCCTTAGACATATCCGCGTATTCCTTGAAACATACTCTTTTCATCATGGATTTAGTACATGCTGACTTCTTTTCTTCACTGCCTTCTGTACACACTGTAGATACATCATATTTAGCTCATCAAGAACATATTCTAACAAGCACAACTTCACCAAGTAAGTTGTCATCATCTTCATTAAGTGGGTTTCCTTTCAAGGACAACACTCAGGATCATATTGTCAACAAACATCATATCACATCGGATTTACATCATTTACCAAGTCCATCAAGTCAAGAATAACTTCATCAGGTGGATTGCCATCAAGGACAACACATGTCAACAGTCACATGTCTTCATCTTCATTCAGTGGGTTGCCATCAAGGACAACACTCTACATCATATTTCCAACAAGTAGAATAAAAGGTTTAGACTAAGAAATGACTTTTGAAAGCACCTTAGTTTTGTTTGTTCTTCACTGCCTTAATGTTTTCTTCCGCTAGGAAATTTTAGAGAATTATTAATTGTTCTCTAGACCCCCTAAGCTTGTTCATTTCATGAATAGTTTAATACAGTTGGTATCAAGCATGATTTATGGCTAGCCCTGCTTATTCAATGTCACTGAAACATTGTTTCTGAAGTCTCTCTCTAAAGTACCATTGCGTAAAGTTTTCCAAAGAGGTTTTGTTTCGATCATACCCTTTGTACTTGCTTAATTAATTGTTTTAGAGATATTCATAGCTATAATCAAAGATGTCTAGGAGTTCCCTCTTCTCTTATTGTAGTTATATGTGTGTGTCTTGAATGTTTTCTCTCCTTGAAGGTGAAATCACTAGAAGTTAAATGAGTTTCTCGCCTTCTATATTTCATTGGAAAAGTTTGTCTTGAATAATTATTTGCTTTAGTTGAATCAAAGAATTTATGGTTTGAATCAAAGAATTTATGGTTTTCCCTGTCTATTGATTACCTCTTTATGCTTATGATATTTAATTCCCTCTGTTGAAAATTACATATGATTAAGGATTCTTAAATGCCCTTCGTCCTACTTTTCATTCTTACAATTGATGTCCATCTCATTACACCTAAAGAACCTTGAAGATCCACTGACCAAGTTAGATTTTCCCTATGATGTTCCCCGATCCATTGATGAACCTATCATGACTTTCATTTTAATTATAATGTTTTCAATTTGCTGGTCCAAGTACTTCCATTAATCCCATCCACACATCCATTGTTCAAAACACTCCATTTCAGCCCACATTCCCTCTCACGAACCCTCCTCTTGTAAATCCCCCATTTACTCCCACCATGGCAGCCTGGTATGCCCCATTAATGTTACCACAACCTCTGGTTCCTTTACCAAATGATTATCAATCCAGAATTCCCCATTTCACTAGAGCTGAATCTACTACTGCCCAACAGCATGTAGACAAAATGGATGATGCCTTTTATTACATGGAAATAGAAGAAGAGACCATGAAGATGAGAATATTTGCCCAAAGTTTAGGAGGAGAAGCCAAAAAATGGTTTAAAATTTTAACTCCTAATAGCATAAATGATCTCCCTTCTCTATACCAAACATTCATAAACAAATGGGAAATTAAAAACAACCATCTCCAAATCCTTTCAGAATATAGCAACCTTAAAAGAAATGTTGGGGAAAGTGTCCAAGATTACTGACTAGATTTAATAGTGTTTACAATGCACTTCCCCCAAACATGAAACCTCCACTAGGCTTAGCCTTCACAAAATTTCCAAAAGGTTTCGACCCAAACATGGCCTATCAGCTAAGAGAAAGAGACCCCTCAACTTTAGAAGACATGCAGAGGGGAGCTATAAGTGTAGAAGCAAATCTGATTAGGCCTCCTTTCCAAGACAAGTATGTAGATGAGGAGGAAAGAGAGACAAAAAGTTTGGAAGAAAAGCATGTTAATATAATAGGATCTGACAGTGAGAATGATGTTTTTCTCATTGAAGAAGAACAAGGATTCGTTTCATCAGAACAAACTGAAAACAACCATGAGGATTCTGAAGATTATCAATTAGGATTTGAAAATGCTATAATGGAAGTTCACAGACAATATGATCTTAGGAGCAAAAGGAACCAAGAGACTTCCAATGACAAAAACACAAACACTGATGCTAGAAAAACTGCAGAAAATCTTCCTAAAAAAACAAAAAATAATGCCAACACTATGATCGAGAAAACTGATCTGAAAAAAGACAAAACCAGCCAGCAAAGTGTTGACCAACGCTACCCTAGTACTTCTGCTAGTGGCCCGGAGAAATCTGTCCAAAATCACAGTCCTAATAAAACTCAGCAAATAAGAATTGCTGAAAAGATTGTGTATGAAAAAACATATGTAAATATGTCAAAATCACTAGTCCCTTTCAGCCTTGAGGGAGAAATTGCCAAGATCAAAATTAGTATACCCTTAGCTGAACTAGTAACCCAGGATGTATATAAAAATCAAGTTTTGAAAGCTTTGAATATAGGAAATGATACCGATACTTTAAACTTCACAGATGATAAACCAGAATTGTTGTTTGGTCCTGAAGTTAGAGGAAAATGATAAGAAGGGGTTATCCCTTCCTTGTATGTTAGCTTAAACATACATGATAAAATCTTGCACGATGCCATGCTAGAATTTGGTGCCTCTCACAACCTCATGCCAAAAGTGGTGATGGAGAGATTAGGCCTAGAAATTACTAAACCTTACAAAGATCTATATTCTTTTGATTCAAGCAGAGTCAAATGCTTGGGTATAATCAAGGATTTATGTGTTAATCTAGCACAAATCCCTGCTAAAGGTCTAGTTATGGACATAGTAGTAGTTGACATTCCCCCGAAGTATGGAATGCTTCTATCAAGATCATGGGGAGCCAATATTCAAAGCAGCCTTCAAATGGACATATCTCATGCTACCATCCCAGTTTTTAACCAAACCAGAAGATTATACAGGGAATCCCAAATGAAATATATGGTGAGCAACATATATAGGCAAAACAACACTCCTGTTTATTCTATTCATTCAGATCTAGATTTCTTTATCTTGTACAATGAAGAAGAAAACAACAAACAAGAAAAGGAAAATGAGAAAGAGTTAAGCTCATCAGAACAGTAAAATCTGTCCTCAAATCAAGAACATAACAGCGCAATCTCTAGCAGCCTTGAACAACAAAATGATAGTGAAGATGAGATAGAAACACTTTGGAAAATAAACTTTGATGGCTCTTGTAGCAAAACAGGTTCTAGAGCTGGTGTATGGATACATAATATAAACAAAGGACATTCCTACAAGTTGGATTTCCAATGCACTAATAACATTGCAGAATATGAAGCTCTCCTCCTTGGCTTACATTTGCTTAAAGACTTAGAAGCCAAGAAAATATCAGTCCAAGGAGATTCAGAGTTGATCATTAGGCAAATAAAAGGGGAGTATTCAGCCAAAAAGCCAAGATTAAGAGAATATAGGAATGTTGCCCTAGATCTCCTGAAATTTTTTGAAAAATATGAACTCACTTTCATCCCTAGAGCTCAAAATAGCCTTGCAAATGAGCTTGCCTTTGCTACCAGCAATTGTCAAATACCCTAGGTAAATGAATAGTTCAATGTCAAAGTAAAAAATCGGCCTACAATACCTGAAAATGAAAAATATTGGCAAGTGTTTGAGGGTGATAAGCACATTGATGATTTTCTATAGTCAAGAAAGGATTTTGCTGTACCAACACCTAGCTCATGCCTTGAAGAAGATTATTTTGATGGAAAACAAGTCCCTAAAACAGAGCTATCTTCTACTTCTGATATAAATCAATTTGAACATCTTTATAAGGCATAATTATTTGATAATCTAGATCAAAAAGACCTTGAGGTTTTACAATGCAAGGATAATACAATACCAAGGGGCCTTACACCATTAGAGGAACTTGTTGACTTCAATGATGTAGCTAAAAAACCAAAGATGGAGCCTACAGAAACTGATGTAGAAGAACATAACATAGGCAACATGAATGAACCAAAAAAGATCAAGTTATCTAGCACTCTTCCAACTCATATTAAATAGGATTATATTGAACTTTTCAAAGATTTTGGAGATGTGTTTGCATAGGGGTAAAAATATCTGAAATCATATGATACCAGCATTATTCAACACAAAATTCCTCTTAAGGAAAATGAGAAACCTTTAAAACAAAAACTAAGAATGATAAACCCTGTTTTATTTCCTTTAGTTGAGAAAGAGATCAAAAAGATGTATGATGCTGGGATCATAGTTCCCCTTAGATACTCAGAGTGGGTTTCCAACCTTGTGTCTGTTAGGAAGAAGACCGAGGAGATTAGGCTTTGCATTGACTTTAGAAATCTAAATAAAGCCTCCCTGAAAGATAATTATCCCTTGCCTAAAATGGATCACATACTCCAAAAGGTGGTTGGATCTAAGAGAATATCACTCTTAGATGGTTTTTCAGGCTACAACCAAGTGCTAGTGCTCCCAAGTGATCAACACAAAACTGCTTTCACTACACCTTGGTGTACATTCATGTATGTTAAAATTCCATTTGGTTTAATGAATGTAGGGGCCACATTCCAAAGGGCCATGGACATAGCTTTTTCAGAAGACATAGGTTATTTCATAATCATTTACCTTGATGACATCATCGTTTTCTCCAAACTAATAAAGAACACTTAGCTCATTTGAGAAAAGTTTTTGAGAAATGTAGAAAATATGGCTTGTCTTTGAATCCCAAGAAAACTCTCTTTGGTCTCCAAGAAGGTAAACTCCTAGGCCACATAATCTCTGAAGAAGGAATCAAAGTAGACCCTAAAAGGATTGAAGGGATATTGAAAATCAGCCATCCTAGAAACCTCAAGGAGTTGCAATCTTTCATTCGGAAGATCAACTTTTTGAGAAGGTTCATCCCCAACCTTGCTGAACTTTTGAGAAATATCACAAACATGCTCGAAAAGGAGATAGGGGTTAAATGGTATTTACAAGCTAAACAGTCATTTGAACCGGAGAAACAATCTCTCACTCAAACACTAGTTTTTGGCAGTCCTGATTTCTCCAAGGATTTCTGTATTTTCTCATTTGCTTCTGAACACACCATAGCTGCAGTGTTGTTGCAAAATAATATGATGGGAAAAGAACAACCAATATCATTTTTCAATAAAGCCTTCAGAGATGCTCCACTCAAGTATAACATTATGGAAAAACAAGCCTTAGCCTTGATAAAAGGATTGAAAGATTTTCGAGTCTACATTTTACACTCTCATATCATTGCTTTTGTCCCACATACAGTTGTCAAGGACATTATAAATCAGGACCCTGATGGTAAAAGGGAAAAATGGATTGCTATTATTTTAGAATATGATTTAGAAATCAGGCCTACCAAGCTGATTAAAGGACAGGGATTAGCAAAACTCATGGCATAATCAAATTTCCAAGCATTAGACATAAATATGATTGATGTTTTAGAAGAAATAGAGGAATTCACAACTCCATACATTGAAGAAATATTTTTGAATTCATCATGGTAAGCTGATATCATTTATATGCTGATATCATTTATGTGCTTCTTTATCTCAATACTCCTCCTTCTCTATCAAAGACTAAAGCTATATTCTTGAAACATAAAGCTTTGAATTACTGCATTTTGGATGGGGTTCTATATTGGAAAGATATTTTTGGCATGTTGCTTAAATGTTTGCTTGAGAATGATGTAGGAAAAATCATGCATGAGCTGCATGAGGGAGAATGTGGAGGACACCTTTACTGGAAAACCACAGCAAACAAGATTCTCAGAGCTAGCTATTATTGGCCCACCCTTTTCCCTAATACTCAAAAACTAGTCATTACTTGCCATAAGTGCCAAATTTTTGATGGCAAGAGAAAACTCCTACCTTTACCTTTGCATCCCATCAGTATTTAGGCTCCCTTTCAACAATGGGGTTTGGATTTTATTGGAGAAATTCACCCAACCTCATCTTCCCAACATAAATGGATCCTTCCTGCCACTGATTATTTTACCAAGTGGATAGAGGTTATCCCTTCTAGGAATGCTACTGACTCAGTCATTATCAAGTTCCTTGAGACCAACATACTATACTGATTTGGCTGTCCTAGAAAGATCATTACAGACAATCTTGATGCCTTTAAATCCAAAAGAGTGGTTTATTTTTGCTATAAATATGATATCACCTTGGGGCATTCCACAGCTTACTACCCCCAGGGTAATGGACTAGTTGGATTTTCCAACAAATTCCTGCTCAACATCATCAAAAGAATGTTGGAACAAAATCATAAATCATGGCATAGTAAATTAGTTCATGCTTTATGGGCTGATATATTAACCACCAAGAAATCAATCAATATGTCTCCCTAACAGCTGGTATATGGCATGGTTGCAGTCGTCCCAACATCCTTGGGAGTTCCAGTCATGAAATTCCTGTAAGAAGTGCAATCAGAAGAAAATGACATGTAGAGAAGGCTGAATCAAACCATTCATTTACATCAGTCAAGAGAGGAAGTGTACAAAAGGACACAAGCAGTTCAAGAGAGCATCAAGAAGATCTTTGACAGAAGGACTAAAGCTAATAATTTCCAAGTTGGAGGTATAGTTTTAAAATGGGGTTCTAGGAGGGAAGACAAAGGTAAGCATGGAAAATTTGAAAATTTATGGAAAGGGCCTTATATCATCCATTCAATTAGCGGTCATAATGTTTTCTTTCTACAAGAAATGAATGGAGAAGAGTTATTTGGAGGTCCTGTCAATGGCAGGATACTCAAACACTATTTTTGTCAAGAGTCCTAGCTTCAAAGTTTTCATTCATTATACATAAACATTGCATGAGAAAATCACAAAAAATACAAAAACAACGAAAGAAAGGAAAAAGAGGGAAGTTTCAAAAAGAGGTACAACCCCATACCCAAAAAACAGTACTGCTGAAAGTATGCAAGTCTAAATGCCATTGCTAATTCAAAAGGAATATCCTTTTCAGGCATCTAGCCTAATCATGGTTGAACATGCTTTAAATTTATGTTGATAATTTACTAAAAAAAATGAGTGTCAAAGTTATTCAAGTTTGACTTGTCAGGAAAGATAGATTAGGGAATATAAGATACTAGTTCCACATGATCAAAACAAAACCAAAGGGAAAGATGAGGATGCGTGACAAATGATAAATTACAGACTCATCTTTCTAATTACGTTTATGCAAAATAATGTTTGTGTGCAGCTTTTCCCAATGCTAAAAACCATGTAGATCAGACTGTCTAATCCTGATTTGAACCATGCTTTAAACTTTATGTCAATAGTTTAGAGAATCAAGACTGCCAAACAACTTAATATTGGCAGTTACATAGTCTAGGTAGAGAATAAAAAGAGTTCACTAGATTAATTTGAACTCTTGGAAGCAATAAGGTTTGAAGTAGATAGTTTATTTCTATTTTCAAAAATAAAAATGTCAAGAGTTTGCCAGTCCAAATGCACTCAAAGAAGAAAAAATGTTAGGACAAGTAGGTTGGGTAGGTAGAAATGTTGTTAAAAGAATCATATGTTGCAGATTATTAAGATCATCAATTCAAAAGAAATATCAACAAGTGAAAAGAAGGGAAATTGGCCCAATGGAAGAGGCACTGGTCTGCAAAAACTCAGAGATTTGATAAACTGAAAGTTCTGGACACCTGCAAAAAGGGGAGCTGCCCTCCCCAAGTGGAGCCACTGTTAGTCATCAGTAATTTTTGCTGATATAAAAATATGACTAAGTGGTGATCCTATATTTCTAAAAAAAAAATTTGAGAAATATTTTTTTAATGGCAGACATGAATGAACATATTCCGCAGGGTAAAAACCGATCACAGGAAGGGCCTGAATGATGATCCAGGAGCTCATAAAGGATCAATAATGACCAGAGGGTTTCTGCCAAATGTTTACAATCGTTGAAACTTGATCATCGATGGATTAAAGGAACCCTCCATCCATGAAGAAAGCTTCCCCTGCAAACAAAAAAAGTAAGCACTCAGAGGAACAATGAAATTAAGAAGTCAGAAGGATTAAAGGGCTAAATCCTAAATCAAAAGACAAAAAAAAGGATTAGCCAGTTAAAGTAGAAGTCAAAGAAAGGAAGTCGGACAGATAAAAGTAAAAAATGAAAGGATAAAGGCAAAAGATCATAAAGATAAATCAAAAGATTAAAAGGATAGAACAAAGATCACAAACAAATTAAAAAAAATATCATAAAGACAGACAATCAGGGTTTAAAGACAGAGTTTAAGGCCTCATAAACAGAGATCAAAGATAACACAAAAGGCATATTAACCCAAAGCAAATTTGAATGACTCAGCTTGTGGCAGTTACTCTTCTCAAAAGATATTTGTGCCACCTAATGCTTTGTTTCCTTCAATAAAGCATTAGGAAATTATTGAACTTCGTCAGAGATATTTATATCTGCCAAACAATTAGTGTAAAAGTTATGATTAGGCCTTAAAGTCAAACATTTCACCTATTTTTCCTTAGGAGTTAAGATAGAAGTTATTATTCAGAGAAATATCAGCAGATATTCCTGCCTTGAGCCTTGCATGGACTTCAAGGTTAGTAATTAATTAACTCTATAATAAATGACACTCAAACCCTAGCTTAGCTTCACCTCCTCATTTGCAGATAAATACTGCATCTGAACTCATTACCTTGTTGGCATTTGATGATTCTTTGAAGTAGCACATAGTCTCTTGGAAGTTGAAAGGAAATTGATGTCTTGGAACTTGTGGATGCCCTGATTTGTTTGTTGATGGAGGTGGCCATATTACAGGATCCCTGAGCTTGGTTGTTGGTGAAGTGCTTCTAATCTGTTATTGTTATTTCCCATTTCATTATGTTTTCCATCTTTCTATGTTGCAGTAGTTCAAAATTTTTAGACTAAGAAATGACTTTTGAAAGCACCTTAGTTCTGTTTGTTCTTCACTGCCTTAATGCTTTCTTCTGCTAGGACATTTTAGAGAATTCTTAATTGCTCTCTAAACCCCCTAAGCTTGTTTATTTCATGAATAGTTTAATATAGTTGGTATCAAGCATGATTTATGGCTAGCCCTGCTTATTTGATGTCACTAAAACATTGTTTTTGAAGTATCTCTCTAAAGTGCCATTCTTTAAATTCTTCCAAAGAGGTTTTGTTTCGATCATACCCTTTGTACTTGCTTAATTAATTGTTTTAGAGATATTCATAGCTGTGATCAAGGATTTTTAGGAGTTCCCTCTTCCCTAAGTACAGTAATATGTGTGTCTTAAATGTTTTTTGTCCTTGAAGGTGAAATCACTAGAATTTAAATGAGTTTCTTGCCTTTTATATTTCATTGGAAAATTTTGTCTTGAATAATTATCTGCTTTAGTTGAATCAAATAATTTATGGTTTTCCCTGTCTATTGATTACCTCTACATGCTTATGATATTTAAGTCCCTTTTTTGAAAAGTACATATGATTAAATATTCTTAATTTCCCTTTGTCCTACTTTTCATTATTGCAATTGATGTCCATTTCATTACACTTAAAAAACCTTGAAGATCCACTAACCAAGTTAGAATTTCCTATGATGTTCCCCGATCCATTAATAAAATTATCATGACCTTCATTAGACTCTGTTTCCCAATGACTTAGAAATTTCCTCATTCTACCTATGTTTCTTTGATCATCATACCCAACCAAAACAATCAACAAACCCCATACTTAATAACTAGCCTAAAATCAACCCTTTAAAGAAAACATGTACATATCCTTTGCAAACAAATAGAGAGAGCCCTCTCTAAGTCTAGGAAGGCTAGGTCCTAAGACTCCAAAGACTGGTCTGATCCTGTGATTTGGTAGATTGGTAGACCAAATGATAGGGTAACACCTTGCACATGTGGAATAAATTCAAAATACATGTTCCGCTCATCCAATCAAGATGATCTTTAGATCGCTCTTGCACCTCTAAGAAACATGAATCCATTACAAATATTGACATAATCATCTAAGCATGAAAACATGGAGTTTTGACCTATTTTCCCAAAATTAACAATATGTGATGGACATAGGTACTACTCTAATTCTAGTTCTGATAGGCATTATGGTCATCATCACTATAATCCTTATTGGAGGGATTATAGGATAATTTTCGGATTAGTATAAGAAATCAAAGCCACCTACTTTTGATGGATATTTGGAGAAGTCAAAAGATGCAGTGGCTTGGATACTTGGGATGAATAAAGTATTTTAGGAGCATATTTACATAGATAACATGAAGGAGAGCAGTTATATTTAGCTTGAAATGTAAGGCAGATATCTGGTGGGAAGATGTGAAGCGAGTCAAATTCATTAGGACATAGGAATTGAGTTGGCATGAGTTCAAGAGGATTTTCATGAAGAATTACTTTTCATAGAGGTATTATGACAATAAGGCCAAATAATTCTATGAACTAAAGATGGGATAAATGACAAATTAAGAGTACACAACTAATTTCCTAAAGCTATTGAAGTATGTATCATATCTTAAATATGAGAAAGATAAATTTCAATGATTTTCCAGTGGTTTTCCATTAGCATTTAGAGATCGTATTGAGTATGATGAGCCTCGATCACTTGAGTAAGTTATCAGGAAATTGAAGCATTTCTATGACCAATCAAAGCATAAGAATGGATCTTAGAAGGTATGGAAAGGGAAAGATAAAGGTAAAGGTAAATGGCAACCAAAACAAGCAAGGCCTCATAATGAAAAAGAGAAATAAAATGTGGGAACAAAATATAAGTTCAATGCACCTAGACAGGGGCATGGGCCACAACAACAACATAGAGGTGATGGTACTGGGCGGTTGGAGTGTTGGACATGTGGTAAGGAACATCTCAAGAGATATTTTACACATAATCAGGGTGGTATGCCTTAGATATATAGTGCACAGGAGGCACAAAATATTGGGGATGTTGGTCAGAGTGTTCCTCGTATCTATGTAGCACTGGATAATAGGCACGAAAACCATCATGCATCTATCATTGAAATGGATGGTAACCTTTGTGATCAAGTTGTTTCTATTTTGATTGACCCTGGATCTAATTATAGTTATGTTAGTCCTGACTTGGTGGATAAGTGTGGTTTGAATAAAGAAGAGCATGCAAAATCTTGTTTAGTGTAGTTGGATACATGTTCCAATAGTTTTGCAATGAAGGTAGTTTTACAATCAATGACTTTCAAATAATAGGCAATACATGTTTCCAATATTGTATATGTAAAATGGACACATGGATTCAAAGCTTGACACATGTGAACTCTTCTAGAAGACATTGGCCAAGTGGAGATTCCGGAACAATGAGAATTTCGCCCCCAATGTGACCAACGCACCTATGGATGTCGGGAAGTTCTTTGAAGAGCAGCCTTGCATAGGCTTACTTGCATATGCAACACACTTAGTCCCTTTAGAGGCAGCGTTGGTGAGCTCTCATATGCTATATAATACAATTAAAATATTGGAAACCTTAGCTTGTTGAAAGTCATGCATGATTTGTCTTGTTCTTTATCTTAGGGCATGTAGCAACAGAAATGATAGGGAATGATAGACCCTTAATAATTTGTCCTGGAGATGATGTCGAGTTAACCAGGTCATTGGGAATGGTGCCCAATTTGACCTATAACAAATTTCCCCCTAAAGCATGAAGTCAAAATAATAATAATAACTTTTGATTAAGATGCTTTACACTGTGATGGGCTGGAGATGCAATGGAGTGGTGACCTGCATCAATATTACAATACATTACATAATGATATATCCTCTTTGATCATAATTACTGAGGGTAGGCATTCCCATGTTCATCACAGTCTAATAACATGTACATTATTCAGAAGGTTATCTTCATTGGAATGTTTCCCAATGCATACATGCCTATAGATATAGGCCCATGTTTGGATGACAATCTATATGTAAGGTCACTAAACAGATGATGTGTACAAAAATCCTGAAATCGTAGCCCAGATGGCTGAAACTAGATCCGGAGTCTTTTGATCTCGTTCACTCAATAATTTGGGTACAAGTCCAGCCATGCGAATATATGATTTGTAGTCAAACATGGAAAGACATAATTTGATTACCAGCCAAAGATGTGAGTTGTTAAAAACCGCAAGAGAACCACCATTAATGTAAATGGCCCTCAAGGTACTACAGTACATTTTGTAAAGCATGAATATATGATTTGATGTCGAATGCCAAACAAAATATTTCGGTCAAAGGTCTGGAAGCGAGGATATTGTCGATGCTGTAACAAGCCTCATGGTACTAGAATCTTATGTTTCTAAGTGAACTTCATTGATATTTATTTGTCATTGAAATGAAGTCACCTTATTGCGAAACGAGAGTTACTGATGTCAGAGACAAAGGTATGACTTGATATAGCAATTTTCGGGGATGACAGTCATGAGAATGAAGGTTTATGAGTATTGCAGAAGGATGAGTATTCACTGGATGACTTCTCTTGAACATATCAGCGACACTGTGATAATTTGGCAGCATTGACCCAAAACCGAAGTGAAGGTATGATGAACCATAGGTATGAATGAATCGTCAAGAAGATTACCCAACCCAAACAGTCACGGACATGGAGTGAAGGAAGTTTCATGTACAAGAGCGACTTGCTAACATAAAGAATTCTGGCTCACTTTTCCCAAATTTTCCCTGGTCATTGGTCAACAAGTACCTCTTTATTTTTTAACAATCTTGAGGAGGATAACATTTTCTTGATCTATAATTCAACCCTTCAGGTGAATAAAGTATTGCTATTTAATAATTTAGTGAGTCTAGAGATGAATGAAACTAGATTCTTGCCATGATCAACAAGCCCATTGCTATTTTATGTTTTAACGAGCTTAACAATAGTGATAGACCGGTACTTTTTCATATTTAGAGAGTTTGATAAAGAGGACGAAAGAAAACTACATAAGTACTTTTTCATAAATTTGTCACTCAGACCCAAAAAAGTGTAAAATAATATCTGAGAGAACCTCTTTGGTCATGTTTAACCAAGGTATTCATTTTTCGTAAATAATCTATCTCAGTTCGGAAAAAGGTTAAACTCATACTGAGTAGATATCGATTCATTTACTTTTACGAGCTCGAAAAGACAATTGCTCGGAAATATTTTCACATTATCAGAGTCTGAAAAGAGCTGAAAGAAGACTCCAGGGTTTCCTTTTTTGCTGTTATAGAAGCTCGAAAAAGAGATAAAAGTGCGCTTCAAATCCTTTTTTGTTTTTAAAAAAGCTCAAAAAATAAGGAGGAAAAGTATTCTTTGTGGTCAAGCCATTCTTTAAATAAATCTGCACAACTAATATGTTTATCAGTTGTATATCCTGTTCAGAACAACATCAAATGGATTAAAAATACATGTTTCATGATAAAAACATAATAAAATTATAGTCATAGCAATAAATTTAACTTGAAAATAATTAAATGACTATCAAAAGTAGTTTTACTATTCATTTTTACCATTACATAGTTACCATTTGCATTTTAGAGCTATGAACCTGATTTTGCCCCCGAACTTCAACGGCTGATTGCAATTGTTTTTGTGGACAGATTTCATCACCGTTTGATCCAGGTTAGTACCATGAACCTCATCTTTCATTTAGTATTCATTTCATTTCCAATTTCTGCAAATTTTCAAGGTTTTAAGGCCCCTAGGGAAAATTCTGCCAAAAAAGAGGGCAACGCACCCTTGAATGTCGAAACCTACATTGCATAGCAAGCACAGTGAAGGTTACTTGCATGTGCAATGCACTGTCTATTTTTAGGGAGTGCGTTGGGTGCAATCTAAGTTTTTGATTTTCATGTAATGCCCAAAATTTTCAATGAATGGAATCTAATGGATCTTATGGTTGTATTTCAGGTTTCCATTATATTACAATGACGATTACATGGAGGGAAAGATAACGTGAATAATAGGATATGATTTCCTTAAATGATCCGGGTACATTAAGAGCTGCGAGATTGTGGGCTGCTTAAGTACTTAAAATTGTTGGGAATGACGCAAAAAATAGAACTCTTGGAGTTCTTATTTCAAACATGGGATCCGATGATAGAGGAATTTCATATTAAGAACTATGTGGTTCCCATAATAGTTGAGGATGTGTATTTTGTCACAGGTTTTTCGAGGAGAGGTTTGCCCATTTCACTCTCAGGATCTATCACTGGAGGAGAGATAGTGAGGGATTATATTCTGCCATATTTCTATCCAGGGGCAGAACCTAGCAAAGATGGAAAAATAAACATCCGAGATGTCATATATTTTCCTTTTAGAACTATCTTTTTCACGATCGCTAAACTTGCTGGCACTGTTACACTTCATGTAGTGAATAGATCGTATATGCAGTACGCGCTAGAGTGCTTAGAGCCAACAGTCTTCAACTGGTCTGGAGTTGTTCTTTCATAGATAAAGGAACAACTGAACAAAGAAAAGGCAGGAAGGAAGAATAATTTTAGTTATGGTTCAATCCTTATATCCTTCATTTTAGAATGGATTCCATTGATGTAGCCACAACATGTGACATTGGATATAGCTAGTCCTAGAGATCCTTGGATGCATAGATGGGTAGAACTCATGGGTCGGCATGCAGGCCAATCAAATGTTGTGTTATGTACTGCATTCTTCGCCTGGTTCCAGTGAAATATCATCGCCATTGATTGGTACGCATATGTAGCCGTTGATTTCCGAGGAGATCAAGATTTAATATTACCAGAAGGCGCTCAGTGGAGTGCAATGGGTAAGAATGTTTTGACCATGTTTTTTGATTTTTGTAAGGTTTATATAATGTTTTTGTATTTTTATTTTTTCCCAATACTAAAATAAATGTTTGATGTAATGCAGATGTTGGTCGTGTTCAACCAGTAGAGGAAAGAGAGCGTGAAGCAGATGCGCTAGCAGAGAGGGCTGTCGGGAGAGCAGTCCTTCAGGACCTTGATATGGCTGAGATTTTGCTTGAGATTTGGCAGCGCATAGAGGGGTTGAACTTTGGGATTCCATATTTTTGGGTCGAAGAGTTACCCATGCGACTGCAGCGACACACTACTGGGGTTCCTAACTGCTGGATGCGGTTACTCCATAGGATATCTAGATCTATAGCATGTTACCATGAGCACCACTATTTTACTTGTGACATTTTGCATACATTTTGAGGTCAGATGACCAATGTGCCTTGGGCACAAATTTTGTAAAAACCTATAATTATCTATCTATATGATTTCAGAGTTTTTCTTATGTTTATTGTGCAATCTTATTCAATGATGTGAATGTTTTCTTTACATATGTTGAAAATGTCTGTCTAAAACTTGATTAGCTAATGAATCAGTCAATGTGTTCAAATTTCTGGAAATTTGTTGATATTGAATAAAATCAAAATGTCTTTCCAAAAGCCGAACTCTTAAGAACAATCTATGAAGTGTTGGATTTTTAACAGTATAAACACTAGTAAGTTGTAATACCACAAGTTCTGAGTCTAACTTTATGATTATGCGGTTAATACCAAATGAAATGGCATCAGAGAGAAGCTAGATAAACATGCTATACTTAGCGATATTTTTTGTCTATCTACCAACAAAAATCCCTTGAAAACTCACCAAATCACCCTTTGGAGTGAAAATGGCCCACGTTGCAGAAGATAGATTTTGCGTACTACGACTAGCACCATCAACATATCCAACAAATGGTTCTGAAATTTACGATGAAATGTAAGGTTGATTAATAATGTCAAGAAAACTATAAAAACAAATTAAGATAGTGAATGCAAATCAACATCATATATATACAATATAATACAAAAAATTATTGCGCTCATGATTAAGCATAGTAACGTTTCAGATACAACCCATTTCTAGGCCATGACAATGGAATTCCATCGTAATCAACTAACTCATAGGCACCCTTAGCAAGAACTCTTTTAAAAATATAGGGGCTATGCCATAATGACTCAAATTTCCCTGTACCTATTACATCAGCTTCTTGATCGTAAAGAAGGACCAAGTCACCCTCTGAGAAGATGTGAGGCTGGACATTTTTTTTGTATTGCACCTTTATATGCCTCTTATGCACTTCATTGGCCAATTGGGCTTCACGACATGTTTCATCAATATGGATGAGGTTAAGGAGATGTGCTTCTTCTTCTAAGGTGTCAGGTAACAAGTCTATTGCGATTTTTAACGATGATATTTCACATTAGATTTGTAAGATAGCTTCCAGACCATACACCAATTGAAAAGGAGTAAATCTGGTTGCGTTTCTCACCGAGGCTCGATACGCCCATAATGCGGAGTACAGGATCAAATGCCAGTTTCTTTTACGAACTCCTATCATTCATTGAAGAATTTATTTAAGAATTTTGTTGATAGCATCAACTTGTCCATTTGATTGTGGATAATGAGTAGAATTATCATGTGACAATCCTAACTTGGCATTCAATTCAGACATCATGTGGTTGCGAAAATGCTTCCCATGATTTGTAACTATAGCTTGTGGGATCCCAAACCGTGAAATAACATGATTAAAGAAAAACAATGCAGTTGTCTATCCTATGTTGCTGAATGTAGGCATCACTTCGGCCCAGTTGGTAAAATAGTCAACTGCGACAATAATATAACCATGCCCCTCGGATGAAAAAGGGTTACAGGTCATGAATTCAATACCCCATTCGTAAATGGTCCCGCAGAGACAACATGATGCATTGGCGCTGGTGGTTTGCAGATTTTACAATAAAAAATTTGGCACGCATGACAACTTCTGATTGCGAGAATGCAATATCGAAAAATAGTAGGCCAAAAATTACCGGCGCAGAGTATCTTCTGCGCGGTAGCATATCTAGATAAATGTCCACTACAAGCCCTAGAATGACAATCATTTAACACTTTTTTGGCCTCCTCATGAGTGAGTCACCTCCTTAAAATTGTATCGACATCACGATGATAAAGTGTATCACCGGCGATCGGATAATCTTTGGCTTGGTATCGAATATGTCGCTATTCAAAGCGAGAGGTATCAGGTTGAAAAGTTTGAGTTTGGAGATAAATGATGAAATACCCATACTAAGGATGAGATGATCCGATCAGAAACAAAGACTCATATGGAATTGATGGTTCTGACGTAGTTGCAGTACTATCAGAGGGAAGGTCACAGAGAAGCTCAACCAAAACTAAAGACTTCTTTGACTTGGATTTGATTAATTCCAAATCAAATTCCTACAAAATGTCAATCCATTTTGAATATTACCCCCCCAGCAATTGACATGATAAGATATAATTCATGGGGTTGGAATCCAAAATGATAGTGGTTTTTCCGAGCAGGATATAATGGCGAAATCTTTGGATAGCTTGAACAGCTTCCAAGGCAAGATTTTCTATGTATGAGTACTTAACTTCCGTATCATTGAGATTACGACTCAAATAATAGATTGGATGTTTAATTCCATTTTCTACATGGACCAATACCATAGAAATGGTCATTTCAGCCGCAAAAATATATAGGAAATAATTATTTTTATAATTAGGAGGATACATTAATGACGCTCGGACAATATTATCCTTGAAAACATCAAAAGAAGCTTACGCAACTTGGTCCCAATGGAAGGTAACCCCATTTTTCAAGAGTCGAGTAAATCCTTTAGCCATCTCAGTGTAGTTTGGAATGAACCTTCTTAGGAAGTTAGCCTTTCCTTGAAGTTTCTGTATCTGAAGTAAATTTGATGGTGCAGGCAAATCAAGAATGGCCTGAACCTTCAATGGATCTATTCGAATTCCCTCTTTTGAGACTACGAATCCAAGAAAATGACCAGAACCAACACAAAACACACATTTATGTGGATTGAGGCATATTTTGTCGTGTCAGCAGCGTAAGAAAATGGGTCTCAAATGCATCGGGTGATTGGTCTGATTTTTTGAATCCGCTGGTAAATCATCTAGATACGGTTGACAATGTGCTTGATGTCATTGAAAGCATAATCCATTTCTCTCTGAAAATTTTCCCCAACGTTATTTAAACCAAATGGAAGTTTCCTACAAGTGAATGTGCCCCAGGTAAAAATGAATGATGTCTTATGTTGATCATCTGGGTAGATATTGATTTGATTGTAGCCAGAAAATCCATCCATGAACGAAAAATTTTTGCATCAAGCACAATCGTCAATAATCTGGTCGATTAGAGGAGTAGGATAGTTGTCTTTTGGACAAGCCATGTTGATGTCCCGATAATTGATGCACACTCTAATGGTTCCTTGTTTTTTCATAACATGAACGATATTGGAAACCCACTAAGTTAGCGGAATAGGGTAAATGAAATCAGTTCGCAAAAGTTTTTCAACTTTTGCTTTGATGGCAGAAGCTTTCTTTGGATGAACAGGACGAAGCCATTGGCACACCATTTTGACATTAGGATACATATTAATAGTGTGTTAAACTATACTAGTATCTATGCTTGGAATTTCCTCATAAGACCAAGAAAATACATCACAAAATTCACGAAATAGAGAGCGATATGATCCAAGTTCCGATGGAGAACAAGATACACCAACATGAATACTTTCTACAATGCCAGGTTTGGTCGAATTATCGATAGAAATGGTTTCTTTGATATTTGACAAATTTCGCTCGGAATCGATTGCATTAATAGGTAAAGAATTCGAAAATAAATTTTTGATTGATGGGTGATATAGTTCACTAAGATAGTTTTCTTCATAATCATGAAGATGGGAATGATGATGCTAATCTTCCCATGGTTCTCCTTCTGACATCATAGCTTCCAAAATATTTTCATCTATCAAAATTTTTTAGGAAAATGGATCAGATGGAGTACCAAAATCTAAGGAACGATCAACCCAAACACTCGACGTCGTTGATTTCGGATTTGCTGCCCAAGCCAAATAGATTGATTGCTATGCCAGCTCAATAGGGCTGGGTGGTAAAAATTCATCCAACGTAGAAATGTCAGAATCACCCTTACTCTCCCTTAAGCCAGATAGAGTGGAAGAGATCATGTAGCAGGTCTTTATACTTGCAATTTCTGCTGACGTCGCAGGTGGTGGTAATGCAAAGTTTCCCATAAGAGTGGAATCCTTTAAAATTATTACAATAATGTTATGAATTTCTATTTGGGGTATGTGAATGAACAGAATGCTTCCAGTTACCTGCAAATCAGAGGCAAATAAGGATAGTTGATTAATGACTGTGACAGTACCTTTATGTGGAAAGGCAATCATTCTAAAGTATTTAGAAACAATTGTAGTCATCGCATATACCCATGGCCTTCCAAGTGAAATATTGTATTCAAGTGGTCCGTCAACAACTTCAACATTAATATTCACTATTTCCCCCCCAGTTCAAAATGTAGGTTATTAATAATACCACAAGGTTTATATGTTCATCCATCAAAACCCTTCAATGTCGTTGATGATTGTGATATGCGCGATGAGCCAAGTGACTTCCAACAGTTTAGGGACATAATGCATGTAGATTCTCTCTCATCAATAATAGTGTGATGAACAAGGTGATTGAGAACATTTACTTGTATGGAGAATGCTAATTCTGCTGGTAATTGCGGCACATAGCCCATATGATTAAGGACGATAAGATTAGAATCAGACAGATCAATTCCACCAATGGCCAACAATAAAGCTTCTTTTTGGGAGGGAAAATTTTGTAATACCTCAAGAGCAGACATAGTTGAAGGGGATTGAGCCAAATATTCAACTATATTATAATTTTGTGCAGCTCTTGCTCGAGGATTATATGTCGATTTATGAAGTACTCCCTTTGGTGGTTTGATTGTCAATTCAAGAATAACAGTAGGCAGTACTGATTCCGTAGACGAACTCATAGTCGAGGTAGTAGGTTGATCAATGGCCTGAATACCATAATCTTTATTACGCATTGACACCAAAATATCTGTTGAAGGTTTGGTGACGGATAACATTAACACATGGGAACTAGGAGCTGTATCCGTAGTAACCAAATTAGTGTCCGGATTTGGAAATGGGTTTGTCAACACAGCTGACACATGAGAAGTCTTGATGATTTTTGAGACTTCAGCAAGGTGAGGAAAATCCATAAAAAGATGTTCCTCATTACATATTATGCATGGATAATGAGGTTTTCGAGATCCAGATAGTTGATCAGACAATCTTTCCTGCGGGTTAGAAGTTTGTTTTTTCTTTGATTTCCCCTTTTTCTTACTTCCTGGTTTCTTTTCACCTTTTCCTTTTTCAAATGACATGGCATGAATTTTGAAAGTATGAGCAGGATCAGATGCAGTATCATGGTGTGTGCTTGCAGTGCCTATCAAGCCATCTCCGACATGAGAGTCCTTTAATTGAGGAGGAACATTGAAATTAGATCTCGGCACGTTAGGAATTTTTTCATAGAGCATGCCAGACAGAGTGTAAATCAAGTCTAAATATTTGACACGAGCGATAAATTTCTCTTCTATGATGACACCACCCTTAGCTACATCCTCTGTTATAGATGGTAGCAGGGACTTAATGAACCATTCAACAAGTAGTTGATCCGGAACAAATGTCTTAACCATTCTACAACAATGATGGGACTCATGAATATGGTCAGATATGTGAGTAGAATCAGTCTATTTGAAATTGGTGAAGAGTTCCATTCCCGTTTCATATTTGATAGGTAACTGGAAATGAGTCAAAAAGGTAGTAGCTAGGGAAGTGAAATTATCAAAAGAAGCTCTAGGTAACTCAATGTACCATTTTGCAGCCGGACCTGTGAGCATACACTGGAAAAGACGTGTTCAAACAGAATCATCATTCAGGGAGTTTGATGAACACCATAAATGATAAGTCATGACATGAGTCGACGGATCTTCTCTAGGGTTTCCATTGAACTTAGGAATATCCGAGGGTAATTTGTGGGGTATCATCGGCCACCAAGGAGCATAGTTGATTGGATCAATGGTTAACCGATTTAAATCTGGTAATTATAAAGTTGCAACAAAAGGAAATTGTCTATTAAGGTCAGGTTGAGCATAGCCAGGGTAAGATGGAATTACTTGAGCAACATGCCTTTGAGCACCAGCATAAGGAATCTGTTGCTGGTAACCTAGATAGGAGTTGTTTTGCAAAGCAAGTGCTTGAGGATTCTGTTGACAAAAACTTGGATATGATACTTGTTGAAATGAAGTTTGAGGCATTTGCATCTGAGGTTTCCAAGGGGTCTGTCCACCAATATTATAACCCAAATTAGAATAACTTGGATTTAGTTGGTATGTATAACCAGGCTGCGGTTGTGACATCCCATAAAATGGTAAACCAGCTTGTGAATAAATGATTTCGAATACAGGTTGTTGTAAATTAACCAAAGGATTTAGAGTCTGTGGACCCAACATGTGATGGTATTGAGTTGAAGGACCCAATTGATAAGGTTGGTGTACAACATTTCGATTTTGTAACAGGGGCAAAGATGTATTAACAAGTGGTAATGAGGTGGGTGTAACAGGTTGAACTGGTTGATACAAATGTACAACCGTTTGTGGTTGGATAGGCAGAGTGGGTTGCCATTGACAAACATTCATTTTGAAATTAGATTGACCAAAAAGTGATGAAGTTATGTCATATTGGGTGACCAAAGGTTGCCCCCCAGCATGAGGAGGATAATAAGATGGAAAATATTTCTCTCTAAATGCTGGGAGTTCAATTGATATGGTACTTAAAGGAATATAACCAAAAGGACTGGCTTGATATTTCCCTGATGATGTGTATAAAGAATCAAGCCGTTCAGTACTAAATATAGGATTACCAGTTAAAATACCAGATGATGACATTGGTAAAGACCATGGTCTTGAATATTCGCCAGAGTAAATTTCGGATAAAGATTTATAACCTGATTGGAGCATAGGGCCACCATGAAAATATGACTCTGGTGAAGTTGTGAACATCGACGGAGTATCGAGGGCAGGATCTGACATAATTGGAATAGTTTTTCCAACCGAATATGTTGGTTCAAGCATGGTTACTTGACCAAATGTATACCCTTTAAGATCGACAAGAGATTGAATGGGAATAGGATCAAAAAAAGAAAATGGAAACGATTGAGGAAAAGACTCATACAGGTAAAGGTCCTCCCCAAAATGGGTTGGAGTTAAAGGTGTCTTGTCTTGGGGGATTTCTTCAATCGCAATTAAACCAGGTGGAAGTATTTCACCATCAAGCCCAAAGTATATTTCAGGTGGTTGA